>JZKD02S2390039.1:124697-139664 GCA_000966675.3 Picea glauca | reverse complement strand
ACCATTTATTATAATATCTCTGGGTGCAACCACACGTTCGACCACTACCTCAAGGTGTCCCCATGGCTCCAGGTAAATCCCTCACGAGAATTGAACCTTGCCCAACAGTGAAAAAATCCTCGCTTTCCACCATTAGATCCAACCCCTTTGGGCTTGATCATGTCGAATATTGTAATAGGACCAAATCCCCTTTTGCAGATTGGTCAACAAACAAGTATAATCGGTAGAATAAGAAGTCGGCCCCAACAGTTAATAAGAAGACCCAGAAATATAATAAAGGTGGGTTTACCAACCCAGTCTGAGAAGTTGGCCCTGCCAGTGAAGAGACACTTCACACATGCCAGACTTGTATAAATAAAGGAGGCTAGCGCCTCATTTGGATACAGCTCACTTGCTCAGTTTGAAAGACAAGTTCTGATCTGTTACTGGCAAAGGAGAGAGAGAGTGGCGCATATCTTGGGACAAGACTTTCTGTTTTAGCATAAGATCTCTTGGCATTGTATTGGCTATTTATATTAAGGAAGTTTTGCTGGGTTTTCTTCCCCTAGAGGGCTTCCCAGGATAAATGTTGTGTCTCTTGTGGATGTGTATTTCTCAGTGATCTTGTTCTTATGTTGCTATTATCTATTGAATTGCAAAGAACTATAATAATGGCATAAACATTAACAATACGCATCTTGCACACTATACAACATGCGTATACGAACGTTTCTCCACTACAACTCGTGTACATTGGTATTTGTGCCAAAAAATGAAAATTAATGTCAGGTTTCCATGTCACGATAGGAGATCTATGATCCTTGGCCTTCCACATACTGGAAACATTTCGACTTGGCCATTCAGTTCTATTTTGAAGGCTATAAATGGGCCAATTCCGATCTATGGAAAAGGAGAAAGAATTCAACTTTGAGAGCAAAGTTACTCTGGAGAAACTATTTACTTCATATTGAGTTTGCATCCCTTTGTCCTTTAAGTCTGAACACAATGTTCATCCCCCAAGCTCTTCCATTATTGATTGAGAACCTCATTGTTTCTCTCTTATGAGATTTCCTTTGGTGGAGGATTGAAGTGGTGGAGGCCCAGCTGGAAGGAACTTAGTTTCTCGGTTCTGAACCGTGCCAACAAAGAAGTCTATAATATTTTCACTTATGTTGATCATTTATTAATAGAAATACTCCTTTCCCATCCAATTGATATCTTGCAAATATATGAGTTATCATCCATGGGCGTATTTGTCATGTATATTAATTTATTATGCTATCTAATGTGCTAACCTTCTATATTATCACCATATTCTTTCTTTTCTTGTTTGTTGAGAACTTGTTGCAGGTATATAGCTTTGGATCAAAGTGCTCAATGGTGGACTTCATCGAACATATGGACGAGGTCGACCTCTTTCTTATCTCACTTGCATATTGGTTTATATAGCATGTTCATTGGGATGGAGTTGAATTCTACAGTCGTTTCTGTCTGTTGTGGTTCACCCTAACCATAGAGAGATTTTCCTCATAACAGAATTGACGACCGTACTGGGATTGAATCTTCTTTCTTAGGGTTTGGAGTACTTTTCTCCTTAGATTTCTCTCGTTTCTATTGTGTTTCTTGTTGTATCATTGCTTGACAACTCCTGTTCACTCTGGGTCTGAGTTTTCAACCTTTCTCCCTTGCCTAGCCTTGTTTTGAAGCATATACACACTTTTTCCCTTGACAATCGCATATATACGTTGGTTGTCCTTCTGCAAGCTGTGTATATATGCTCTGTTTTCCTAAACAGTCCCATACATCAGTTTTCCTTGCTTGTTTGCTGGATCTGGTGGTTGTTGGGTGGGATTTGATGTTTGTTGAGGCTTCTTGGGTCTCTGTAGTGGCTATTAAGTGCTTGTGAGATGACAGGAAACCCCTTGTTTGGTTGAATTTCTGGGCGAAGTATTTATCATCATATTTTCATTTTTTATTGTCCTTGCACATTAGGCTGGGTGTTTTGTTGCTTGATGTCCTGCTTGAGTTATCTCTTTTTATACACAGTAGGTTGATACATTAGGTTGTTTTTCAATCCATGCATTTTCAGTTTTGTTATATTGAAAATACAAAAAAAATAAATAGGTATTTTGCATTGCTTGGCATTTTTTGTCTTTGGGTCTTTATCATTAGCTTAGTGCATATAGTGAAAGATTGCATTTTTACTTCAGAATTGCAGAGTTGAAATTGAAAATTGCACTGGTTTTTAGAAGCATATCATTCATTAAAAGTTAAAGTTAGGACTTTTCATTATTTTCATATTTACTTTTCTTGTAGAGTCATAGCACCATGAGTTTCACTACGATACGTTTTTGAGTAATCACAACCACTAAAATTAACGCTATAAATTAAAATTGATTAGTCACGATTTTATTTTCTAGGGTGCACAAACTAGCTTAGGATTTAGTGCCTTGGAATAGGATTTTGTGAGTAAACTTCTCCAAGGAAATTAAATCGACATATGTGTTTAAGTCACAGAGTGGAGAAATCCATTATATAATTGGTAAGATCAGGAGGCTCTTCTCACATCGGAGTTAATCACGAGGTCGCATGAAGTTGGTTGAAGGGATATCCCCCCGATACCTTCCTAGCATCAGGGATATTTTGGGGGATCTATTCGTATCTCGGGATCTTGCTAGTTCCTTTACCTCTGTGAGAGGCAGTGCTTTCAAGGTTCTAGACTTTGCTACCCTACACATATGGTGGACCTGACTTACGAATGCTCGCATATGCATTGGTCATACAGTGTTTTATTAGTTTCTTGACTTAGGTATCTCATAGGTTACTTGCAAGGTTTATTCTGTAGGTACCCTAGGTCAGACAAGGGTCAGACAACACATAACCTTTATGGAGGATTACCTCTCCGGGGGGATTTGACCGACTGGTTGTTAAGCCCATGAGGGCCCTTATAAATTATTATGTTACCTCTGATCTTTAGCAGGGAGTCTAAGGCCCCTCTTGGGTGAGACATACCTTCTTTAGGGAGGGAGGCAACTTAGCCACTTTACCCCATTTGTGTGCATATTGGTCATTTGACTTTTGGTGTGCTCTTTGATTACTAGATGGCCTTGGGGGTATATACTGAGTTTCCATTATCATGGATAGTGGAGTTCCTTTTTCTCCCTCGTTTACTGCTACCCACCCCATGATGCCTACTCATTTCATGGGGAGGAATTCATCCACTTTTCACAATTTTATGCAGAACTATGATACTCAATCCGCCCCTTGGGTCTCTATTCACTTTCCTGTTGATACGCCTTCGCCTGTGCAATCCTCTCCCTGGTCCAATTATATGAGTCCTATCATTGGATCTGGGGGCACCATGGCTCCGATGCCTACTTTGTTCGATATGAGTCATGTCCCTCAACCAACTCTCACTATGGGAGGTTGGAATCTACCCTCTTATGGATCCAATCCTAGCTATGCTATTTCAGGAGCCAATACTCAGATGGGTGCTTATTCTACTAATTACACCCCATCCATGTATCCTCCTTCCGCCATGTCATTTCCTTCAAATACTTTTCCCATGACAGGTCCTCATGTATCCCTGACTATTTCATAGGGGGAGAACTAGTTTTACGGTTCGGTCTACCCTCTTTACGAAACCCCTTCACAAGGGGGCAACTTATATCTCACTCGAATAGTACTTATCATACTTTTGTCTCTTCGTAGACTTCAGTGATGATTCTCGTACACACCTCTTCGAATCAGTTAGGCAGAGGATACTACCTTTCTGGACAGGGACAGGGGGTAAACTAGGATCTTTCCTGGCCTGCAATATTCCAAAGTCAATATTTCCCTGGACCTTGGTATCAAATTCCACAACTCACCACTATCCCAGTCACTATCAGTCATACTGGATCTCCATCACCAACCTCTGCCAGTCAAGTCGAAGATGGGTCAACAACTTCTGTAAATTATGTTGACATCCCACACCTAGACCCTGCCAATCATGATGGGGGCACCATTATATTCGCCACGGGTCATATGAATATCACATCTCCAACCCCTGTACATCATGTAGGAGATGACTCTCTCACCTCTGCCAGTCATGTCGAGAGCATGTCACCATTCGTTGTGAACAACGTTGGGGGAATTGAGAAGCCTCAACACCTCAGACGTAAACCTAAATTAATTTGCAGGATTTGCGAAGGAGATCATGTTACTCATTTGTGTCCAGCTACGGCTAGGATACCAGAAGCCTGGGACTCACCCAAGGCATCTGTGGTTTCCCCACACCCTGCTCCTCCCTTGATTGACACGGTGGTAACACCTATGTAATCCTCTCTTGACCTCACCCCCATCATCAAGGGTGATGTGTCTCCTATCCATGTTATCATGCATCCTCTTCAACCTAGAATTGAAGAAGTGGTTGTACCAATACAATCTTTGGTCAATCCTACCCTCCTTGTAGAGGGTGATGCATCCTTCAATCGTGTCATCAACATTCTTGATCCTGCACCTTCTAAACGAGCGAGATTTATTCTCTCCCCGAGTACTCTCCCTCCAAGTCCCAAGGAAGTTCCCTTCGATTGGGATATCCTTGTGGGGTATCCAGTGCCCCCACCTATGTCTTTTCTTGTAAGAGACATTATCTGATCCATCACGAAAACTATATACTTTGTTAGTGATTTATCCTCTTTGACTTGGAGAGCTTTGGATTTTCCCAAGATTATGTCGGCTCTTCGTAAGATACTGACATTCCACAGAAGTTCTGCATGGGAGCTTTGGCCTCCCCCGTGACTTGCCTCCTAGAATCTCCCAAACGAGTCCGAGTTAAGCTCTTTTAGGACTCCTCTCCAAAAGGGAAAATATTATCGAGTGATTTGTCCCTTTCACACTCCTTAAATTGGACTTAAAAGGTCATGAGTCTTAGTTAAGCTCTTTTCCAACTCGTTATCAAAAAATGAAAATATTTCCAAGTGAACTTGTCTTTTTCACACTCGTAAATTGGATTCGAAAAAACGTCTATTTGGAACAAGTTTATCCCCTTTTCACACCAAGTAGACTAAAAGACATAAAAAATGACATTTTTTGGCGTTAAGTTGTGATTGCATCTCATGCCCTTGCTTACAGTATTGAGCCTATAGCCGATTCTCGCTTTGCGTTATAAACCGTTTGCCTCAACAATTATGCATCCTCAACCAAGTAGAGCCTTTTTCATATCGTTCACAATTGGACACCCTATAACTAGGAGGGAACATCCCCTGAGTGTCTATCTCCCACATGCATTTCCTTGCATTGAGCATAGCTATGTTCCAGTGCTGGAACCAGTTTTTCTTACTTGCGACACTCGTTTCCTCCTCTGTATCATAACATTCATTTTTCTATGAAAAAATAAAAAAAATACAGACAGGAAGGGAGTATTATCTTATATTGGCAGCAATCGTGTCGCCTTTGAACAAAGCACAAAATTATTTGAGTCTATTGATCATCATAATTTTGGAATTAGCATGGCCTTAGGAAGCTGAGCTCGTTACAAAGTCTTCTCTACTGATTGGTTACTCTTCCAGTCCCTATAGAGAGTTTCATTGATGCCTCCTGCATCTCATGGTTTCATCATTGGGTCTATGTTGTCGGATTCCTCCATTTGTCTCATGATTTTGTTCAAAGGAAGTTTATCAACCTGTTTCGGCCACTCCTCAGAACTATTGACTTTCCATGTTGTCCATACCCTCAGTTTGTATCAGAATCACATGATACTATAGTCCTATCATGCACCTTGGCCCTAATTTCATCATTGGTAGGTAACCTTGAACCTAGCAGTCGACACTTCATCATGGGTCATTGAATGGGTGGTTTCCCTTGTGTTTGACGACAAGACATATATTCACACATTGGGATTCATGTAGTGTCTTGGATGCCATTAGCCTTATTGGTGGTTTCCTCACCTTTGTCAGCAGTTTTCATCTTTGGCTGCTATTCAGAGGGTCTTTTTCATGTACCACTTGCACTTGGCACATGTGAAAGACACACCAAGTCATGGGTTCGTGAACTTGTTCTTTGTTCGATTTCCACCAAATCATGAAGATCCTACTTTTCTCCTCGTGCTGACTGATGAAAGGTGCCTTGATGCTCTCCTTTCAGCGGGTCTCCTTCCATCGACTTCAACCCATTTATTCTGGAAACGAGACCTAGAGTTTTATGAGTACCTTAAGGCTTGCAGTCATTAGTGGCAGGATCTCTCTCCATCGACAGTTGGGAATCTATCAATGTCTCTTGATTGATGGATTCGTCAGGTGTTTGACACCGAATCCTCTATTCACACTTGCAAGAATGTACTCGTTTCCTTGATACCTACTTTCATTAACAATAGGTTGTCTCATGTTTGTTAATGGTATACATCAATGACCGATAATCAAACGATGTCTCATTGTGTTCGACCTCAACTCCCTTATTCACATGATGTAGACTTGCACCTTTGGTAGATTGTGTAGAAGACTTTAAGACATCACTATGTGGCCACAAATTTATTGAGTTGTTGCTTCCCTTTTCATTGGACCAGTACCTATATGACTTCAGTGATCATGAGAGATCAGATTGTACTCCATGGTATACATATATCTTCAGATTGGTTTTGCGACTGGTTCTATTAGGCCTTTTTCATGACTATGACAACTTTTGGCATGTACCCACATTTGTATCTGCCTATTCATGGCCACAAACACTTGTTTGGTATATTTTCACATGGATCTGCAGTGTAATTTTGTTGGCAGCCATGTATGCAAAGTCAGTGAAGAATGTAATGAGCATCTAGTTCATCCAACTGGTCCCCTACCACTCCACTTCTGGGTTATTTATAATGTTTTTCAGCCATCGCAGATACTCCTCTAACTTCACACATTAGGGAGCATCTGTTATAGCAATATTTGCCTCACCCTATGCAATATTGCAGAGAGGGTCTTATTCCATTTCCTTATGCAAACTTATCTTCCCTGTTTACAAAGTTCAGAGCTAAAAATAAATAGTTTTCCACTTGTACGCACCTTGCACACTATACAACATGTGTATACGTAGGTTGTTCCACTACATCCCTTGTACATCGGGATTTGTGCCAGAAAATGAAAATTAATGTTGTGTTTCTATGTCACGATAGGAGATCTATGATCCTTGGCCTTCCACATACTAGAAACGTTCCGACTCGGCCCTTCAATTCCATTTTGAAGGCTATAAATGGGCCAGTTATGAGCTATGGAAAAGGAGAAAGAATTCAACTTTGAGAGCAAAGTTACTCTGGAGAAATTATTTACTTCATATTGAGTCTGAATCCCTTTGTCCTTTAAGTTTGAAAATAGTGTTCATCCCCCAAGATCTTCCCTTATTGATTGAGAACAACATTGTTTCTCTCTTATGAGCTTGCCTTTGGTGGAGGATTGAAGTGGTGGAGGCCCAACTGGAAGGAGCTTAGTTTCTCGGTTCTAAACCATGCCGAAACAGAAGTCTGTAATATTTTCACTTCTTCTGATGATTTATTAATAGAAATACTCATTTCCCGTCCAATTGATATCTTGTAAATATATGAGTTATCATCCATGGGCGTATTTGTCATGTATATTAATAGATTATGCTATCTAATGTGCTAACCTTTTATATTATCACCATATGCTTTCTTTGCTTGTTTGTTGAGAACTTGTTGCAGGTATATAGCTTTGGGTCAAAGTGCTCAACGATGGACTTCATCGAACATCTGGATGAGGTAGGCCTCTTTCTTATCTCGCTTGCATATTGGTTTATATAGCATGTTCATTGGGATGGAGTTGATTTCTGCAGTCGTTTCCATCTATTGTGGTTCACCCTAGCCATAATGAGATTTTCCTCGTAACATCTTCCTTTCTAGTCACTGAATTTGCTTTCTTGTCATTCCACTTCCTTTTGTCCTCTTTTATTGAAGACAATTCCCCTGATACACCAACTCCTGTTTTCCCTGCCTCAATGTATGTTGCTTGAACAAAAACCTCATCAATATTAGTAGGTCCAAACATAAATACAGTGTTACAAATGTTTGCAGGTAAACCTCCTATATAGTTCATAAGAGTTTCTTGGGTATGTAATGGAATGTCTAACATTAATTCCATCTTATGAAATTCATCTGTGTATTCTTTCACTGTTTGTCCCTTTCTTAGTTTAAGACCTTGCCATTCAATTAAATCCTTCTCTTTATAACCCAAAGGATAAAAAAAAAAATTAAGTGCAGAAACAAAAAATTGCCATGATGGAAATACATTACCCACTTGTTGCATGCCATTTTGCAAATTTCTTTGCCACCAGACATTGAGTGTTGTCCCTGCAAGTCGAAGCGATACCAATTTGATTTGAGTTGCCTCATCCTTGATTTGTTGCACACTGCAATAAACTTCCATCTGTCTGACCCAGTTATCAAGGCTCTCTTCATTGACTTTACCATCATACATGGGTAATTCAAACTTCACATCAATCTTAAGTAAAGGCATATCATGTTTATGTTTATGGAAATGTTTTCTTGCAGTGGATTTGGAACTTGTACTTGAAGAAGAAGAAGTTGATGGAGAAGAAGGAGGTGAAGGAAGAGGTTTAGGAGGATCGTCTCCTTCTTCACTTTTGGCCTTTGAAGATTCACCTAGAATCGGTCTCTTCCGCTCCAAGTAATTTTCATATAAAACCTTTACCATCTCCGACATGGTGAAGAAGGTCTTTCGAAACTCTATCTCATCATGAGAAATTCCCTCTTCCAATGCCATCTTCTTACTTTGAGAAGTTCTCTTTCTCGATCCAATCTCAGGATTATATTCAACAAGCTCACCTTCACCATAATTCAACTTTTCCCTGGTAATCATGAAAACTCAAAAACCAACCGTCAACCTGCTCTGATACTACTTGATCCGAAAAGATCTTTTAAAGACTATGGTTAAGTTTTAAAGCATGAGTTCATTAACCATTTAGGAATTTGAAGAAAGGGGAAGAATCAATGATATAACATAGCAGCCATAATAATATATGCATATTTGAAATTAAGCACAAAGAATCAACAAAACCATAACATCAAAGTTGTTAACAGAGTTTGACAAGATTGCCCACCTCTCCGGGCCTTTGTCTCAGTGGGTGAGGTTTTCTTATTTATTTTCAAAGATTCAAAAGTACATTAGAAAAGTGTCAAATGGATTACAAACTGGTCTGGTTGTGTTCTTCTACACCTCAAGAACCCAACACAACCGACAGCACTGAAAACGGTTGAGTGAAGCTCCCAGAATTGGCCCACAACGTTCCTCTCCTCAATGGCTTCCCTGATAAAAACTGGCTTTGGCTGTCAAATTCCTCAACATTTATCCTTCTATGAACTTGCCCAAGCCTACCAAGAACCTCTAGTTTATATAGATTTGGAGTTGGTAACATCCTCCCAAGATCTGGCCTCAAAAAGGGCTCCAGATCCTCTAATAATGGACAAAATCTCCATAAAATGGGTTTAAAATCAAATAAAAAATATATTATATGGTTGAAAAACCCAAAATTGGGCAAATGTAGGGCACAACCCTCAATTTTTGAGCTCCTGGTCATATGGCGTTGTTCCATGTGTCCTTCGGTTGGCATGCTCCTTGTCCTTAGCCCCTAAAATTGACCCTTGGTCGTTTGCATGGCCATATGGCCATGGATCTGGCTCCCACGTGACCACAGCTACCCTGACTCCTTGTCACTAGCCCTTGGTCAGTAAGGGATGGCTCCCACCGACCGGGGCTTATCCCGAACCACACGCCACCGTCAACACATATATAGAATGTGTTGTTTACATAAAAAGCCACACAAATAGACTGGTCGGTTCGTCGGAGGTTGTGAAGATGTTGATCAATCTGTGAGGTCATGTATCAGAGGTAACTTTGCACGAAAGATACTCTCTTCTATGCTATCCTAGGAGCTATTAGAAGTGTTAGGCAACAGAAGAAAAACAAAGCATCTATAACAGAGCATAAACGAGCTAGATTAAACATGCATCAAACCAAGAACAACAAACACACAATTGACACAGTGATTTATGTGGAAACCCAAATTGGGAAAAAACCATGGGCAATGATTATTGGTCTTCTTCTATTCAAGGGATAATTACAGTAGCCTTCATAGGCATGCAACCATCCTCTCCTTATGCAATGTATTCGCTTGCACTCACATTGTGCTCACATTGTCCTCTACCTCTATGGGTATGCTCGTATATATAACATCTATCACTCAGTTACACAAACTGATCATGAATAGATAACATAGTTACACGAATAATTCATAAGTAGATTGCATGCACGTGCATGTGCATGTGCATCTGCATGTGACCGTATGGGAAAATTCATTGGCATGTTTCCAACAATCTCCACCTTGACAACAATTTACTTGATATATCATGCCCTTAATTAATTCATCCATCACCTTTCCTACAAGAGAAGCCAAACACCATCACATCTTCGCAACTTCTCTAGCAATACCCTTACGTGAACATGCCTGCACGATTCACTTCAGCATGGACCATTTTGTCTCCATCAGTAACCTATTTAATAAACCGATGCACTTGTCCAAAACTCATGAATCATAACCATAGACCAAATCACTGTAACCACTATAGGTGATACTTGTGCTTCCGTGTTTGAAGCACCCATTTCCATGGTCCTGGCTTGGTTTTGCCATGTGTCTACTAACAACACCAATTGCATGTGAAATGCTGACCATTTCTCCATCGCAATCATCAAACTTCCTATTAGCATATAATAGTCGAGACATATAACCCTTTTCTTCTTCATCAATCAGGACATAAACATGAACAGAATTTACAATGGAAAGCCAAAGGGATTTTACTAGTTTCACATTATTCATACTGAATTTCCCGAGTATATTCACCACATACTTCTGTTGTGATAACCAAGATTACCATATTTCTTGTCTCTATGTATTTCCATGCCCAAGATTTATTTTGCTGCTCCGAGATCCTTCATAACAAACGTCCTAACCAACTGAGCCAACCTGTTGATCTCAACCATGCCTGTGCTTGCAACAAGCATAACATATAACACCAAGATCATGAATATACCATAAACACAATGGTTATACTCACTTCTTGTAAAATTTGGCTCACCATGAAGGAATCAAACATCTTGTACTATTTGCCTAGCATGCTTCAGGCCATACAATGATTTTTGAGTTTGCAAACAAATCTCCTATTGCGATTATGAACTAACCATTTTCGTTGTTCCATATACATTCCCATATAAAAGGAGATTCATCAAACTGTGTCTCTATCCATGATGATTTTGTGGGTAGTAGGATCCCACAGTTTACACCCCTTAACATTATCACCATAACAAAGATCTACCTATTTGATATGGGTCCTAATTAGAAAGTTGATAAAAATCCATAAGCATCACAACCGAATAATTTCACATTTGAGTAATTACTAAATAACATGTTCATACCTCTTCCTGAATCTTCCTGTCTTTTACAACCGATGGTGACTGAGTTACCAAATAGCACAATCGCTTCTGTCCACAACTATTGTTGCAACTTGGAATTACTGAACATGCCTATTCGATTCCAACTTCCTTGTAATACTTTCCAAGTTCCATGGATATGAAATTACCTTCATCATATATTCTCAAACACTTGATTGACCTGCCAACACATCAACCTTTCTACAGATCCACCTTTCTAAATTTGACACACTGCTCCACCTCGAACTTTGCATTCGAACAAATTTGACCAAATCCGGCCAAACCGGCCAAGTAAGCCTTCACCACTTACCTCCAGGCCCATTTACAACGGAGTTCACCAAGCCTTTTATAGGCTTCATTACATGCAATCCATGAACACAATACCACGGGATACCCAAAACACATGGACCCGAAAAACCACCTTCTTTGACCTAAAAACAGATTTAACTCATTAACTCTTTCACCGAGTCAAGGCTAACCCAACATACATGCCCCCCCACATATTCAATCTACCTAAATCTATGTCTAGACTTTTCATAGGTGATTTGATAAACCAGGGGTACGCATGCCTATCTAGGTCTTATAGACATATGCCCATTTACATGCAATCCATAATTTCTACAACTCCAACGTAAATACATTTTTTTTTTTAATTATTTCATGATGACTCAATCATCACCACCTTGTACCTTCTATGCGAACACAGGTGTTGAGACACAACATACAGACAAAACTTCATAAACCATACATGTAGCTAAATTTGCTTCTATTGTGGAGTCCTCTTTGGATGCTTGTTGTCTTTTCCAACAATCCTTCTTGAGATGACGAGATTTGCCACAAAACCAACATTTTGCCTTACCCTTACTTTCTTTTAACTTAGATCTGGATGTACCTTTATGATCTTTCCCTCCTTCTGTAGATCACCTCTGACCACCATTGCTTCTGTTGTTGAGGTTTCTTTACTGGATATTTTTCTCATCTCCTCAGACAATAAAGCTCCCACAACGATGTCATAATCAATGGTATTTGTTGTGTTAAGCCACATAGTTGTGACCAGATGATCCCAAGACTCAGACAACGAACACAATAGCGTAACCTCTTTGTCCTTATTTTCGAACTTTACTTCCATATTAGTTAATTGACATATCAGAGTATTGAAGACATTCAAGTGATCAGTAATTTGCGTACCTTCTTTCATTCACAAGTTGTACAACTACCTCTTCAAGAAGATTCTGTTTGACAAGTTCTTTATCATATACAGACTCTCCAGTTTGGTCCAAAAACCCGTTGTTGTCGTCTCTTCATTGATGTTAAACAATACATCATCTGCTAGACAGAAACAAATAGTATTGAGGGCTCTTGCATCCAGATCCTCCCAGTCCTCGTCTGTCATGCTTGTCAGTTTCTTTGACTTTTCAGCCAAGGCCTTTTGCAATCCTTGTTCCACAAGCAAATCCCGCCTCTTGAGTTTCCATAGCGCAAAGCTATTCTTACGGTTGAATTTCTCCACCTCAAACTTAAAACGCTACACTTTTGCCATTAACAAAAAAACTCCAAAACCATTGCTTATAAAACTAGATCTCTTTATAGTGGAGAAGTTTTAATATATTTAAAGTTAAACCATAAAAATATAAACTTTAATTAAAAGATTTAAAAAGAACTTAAAAACCTTTTATTAAACCACCCTTTCACCTTTTTAAAATACTTCACCTTTTATCAAAACTACTTCCATGATTTAACCCACAATTCCCCACTTTTTGTCTTATGTGCATAACAAAGGTCCACCTCACATTTGTTAAATAATATCCTCCACTTTAACAAGACGTCACCCAAATCATAAAATATTCTCCCCTTTTAAAAAGCTTCATACCATTCGCACCTTTTTAAACCATGTAAATTTTTCGTTTAATTTTTTTTTATGATCGTCGCACCTGCGTTATTAGGAAATACTCAGGAAATACTTGCATTGTGTTAATGGGTAGCCATTTGCACTCAAACCGTAGCACTGTGTTAAATTTTCTCCTGCGACGATGGCGCTATGTGTCTAATGTGATGTCTGCGACGATGCCGCACTGTGTGTTGTGTATGGCCTGCAACGATTTCACAATTTTTGACAATTTCGTAAGTTTGTGTGCTATTGTTGCATTGTGCTACAGGGATGACTTGCGATGATGTAATAAAACTTGTCCTTGGCTGTCCACTTCCACTTCACTCAGCTTGGCTCAGCTCTTCAATCCAACGACCATATTTTTTTCTACTTCGCTCTGTACTCCTTCAATTCTGAGCTTTGATACCACTTGTTAGGCAGAAGCAAAACAAAGCATAAACGAGTTAGATTAAGCATGCAATCAAACCAAGAAAAACAAACACAAACATAAATGAGCTAGATTAAGCATGCAATCAAACCAAGAAAAATAAACACACAATTGACACAGTGATTTATGTAGAAACCCAAATCGGGAAAAAACCACAGAGAATGATTATCGGTCTTCTTCTATTCAAGGGAGAATTACAATAGCCTTCATTACGCCGAAAGACGTAAACCTATTGACAATGGGCACATTTAATATGTTTTTAGTACTTAATCAGTTTTATATGGACAAGATTAAATATTGTTGGAATATTCTTAGTCGTCCCAATAAATCAATGGTTGTGATTTCAACCACTAACTTCCTCACTATTATAAAAACATTCATTTACATGTTTATTTTTTTACTTTTACTTAATCATATTTAAAATTTACTATGATGGCTAGCTGATTGCCACTTCTGAGTGATTAACGTTTCATTTTCTAAAGAGCCCAGGACTCGGTTATTTTGACATTCACCAACCACTAGTGGTTTGTGGCTGTGCTAGTATATATACAACCATCCTCTCTTTATGCAATGTACTTGCTTGCACTCATATTGTCCTCACATTGTCGTCAACCTGTATGGATATGCTAGTATATATAACATCTATCATTTAGTTACATAAATTGATCACAAATAAATAATATAATTACACGAAATGTCTATAAATAGATTGGATAACATAATTACACGAAATGTTCATAAATAGATTGGATGCACGCGCATGAAAAAATTCGTTTACATGTTTCGAACAAAAAGTGCCTCCGTTCACGTTACCATTTTTTCTGAGCATTACGCTGAATCACGTTGCTGCTTGGATGAGCTGCACTGCATTTTGAGTTTTCTCATGAGCGCAAGATTCTACCCGTGTTTTCGAACGTCGAGCCCGATGAGCTTCGTCAGATTGAATGGGGAAGTTATGCCGAGGCCTTTCGAAACCATGAAGGCAGATTCACCATGGAAGAGGTGGAAGGATGGAAGGCGGCCCTCATAGAAGCTGCAGACATTTCTGGTTTCGTCCTCAAAACGAATGAAATGTGAATACACTCATTTATCACGTTTTGCACTCTATGTTTATCTATAAAGAGTTTCCCGTTCATCTAAAAATGTTCTCACTTTTCATAATCTTAATTACAACTATGACTATCTGTTTGGTTTTC
>JZKD02S2390039.1:103010-117870 GCA_000966675.3 Picea glauca | reverse complement strand
AAGGTCTGAAATCATTGGAAGAATCTCATTGGAAGAGATCAAAGTGGAGACGTGTTGGAAGCTGCAGATTGTAGATGATCGCGTCAGCGGGAACGGTTGAATTGTCTTCAGATTTCAACGCACAATAAGGTTATTTGGAACGATGCTTTCCAATTTTTTGTAAGTATCATTTTACTTTCCTATATCTAAGGGCTCTTCAAATATATATATATCTAAGTATCATTTTACTTTCCTATATCTAAGGGCTCTTCAAATATATATATATATATATATATATATATGAAGTGACCTTGGGGTATGCTTTTGTTGTTCCTGTGGCAAAGGCATACAGTTGATTTGTATTAGTGAATGGTGTGTGATACAAGCTAGGCCAATCATATTTTGAATTTAAAAGCAAATAATATATTGGTGCCGTTGAATGATACAAGCTAAATTTGGGAAATTTGTGCAGACATCGCTCTCTTATATGTCAACTGTTATCTTTAGTAGAAAAGGATATGATCACATGACGGGCCTTTGAGAAAACTGGATTAGTATTGTATTTGATATCATAATTAAAACTTTGAATCAGAACAAGCAACTGAAATGAATTGGTATGAATTTATGAAATTTGTGCAGATTCTCACGAGAAGTAATGCGATATGTGCTGAACTATTTTGAGCGTATTACAGTACTGGATGTCCCTGCAGAAACCGCAGCTAGATCTCCTGTATGTCCACTCCGATTTACACGATGCAATATTCATATCAAAATTTTAGAATCGGAGGTGAAATTTTTTTATACTTATGTTAAGCGAAAGATCGGTTTGTAGAACAATCTCCAAATAAAGGTTTTAAAGTTACATAACATTCAATTGACATAAATTTGATTGGAAGATCTTTTTTGGGTGATTCAAAAAGTGTGGTAAAGTAAAAATATAGAAGAACTATAGATAAATATTATTGTTATCCCATATGCAAAAGGGTTGTACAAAAAATTATACATCAATTAAACCTCTAGAGAACTCAACCATGACTTGTCATGAAAGTGAAGATATGCATAACCAACTATCCAAATTGAATAACTAGGTTAATGAATTGAGTGATAGGTTGATGAAAATTTTGGTAAAAACACAAAGACAAATGCAATAGATGGTTCAAAAGATGGATCAAAACATGGAATAGAAGATGGATAAAAAGATGGAACATATGAAATAGAAGATGGTGGTCAGTCTCATGCACACCCTAGATGAGAGGCTCCCTAAAAGAAATAATGTGACCAAAGGGACTCATGAAAATGAAGGTAGTATTTGTTGATTTTTCAATACGTTAGGTTAAGCATGAAGTTCATTCCATTTTATCATTTAACCATAACCATAAATGTTGCAGCAACTAAGATCACAAGACGAAGCACCATGCACAAGAACACAAAATGTATCATGGGAAACCCTTCTCAACAATGGAAGAAAACCCACCCAAATCCTTTGCTATATTCTTTAAGAAAATTACCTTCACCACCAAGAAAGACCTAGCACACAAGATGGTGCTCAAACCCTAGAACGCTAGCGCCCAAGAGAGGTGCGCACCTTTTCCCAAAGAAGTGTACTTGCTGAAATTTCCAAACTCACAAGAAAGATATGATTCCACAATGGGGAATTTCCCTTTACTTATATTAAAATTGTCCTATCAAATGAAGTGTCTATTGGCTCAATAGTGCCGACCTCTCTAAGCCTTATTATAATTATAACCTAAAATCCAAAAATGTTTTATAACTTAAAATCTCATTATTAAAAATAATTACACTATACCCTATTCTCCTAGTAAAATCTAGTCATTCCTCATTGAAACCACTACTATGACTAAGTACCTAATGAAAAAAAAAAAAAAAAACTCCCCATTGATAAGACACGTAGATTTTTTTTTATAAAAACGTTCTAAATGCATCTATTTGAACTTAAATTCTATCAAAGTCCGTCACAGAAAAAATTACAAAAGAAAAGAGGAGGAGCGTAACATATCTCCGTCTTCTCCACTGTAACAATGATGGTTTCTGAAGTACAACAATCAATCACAATGAGTGCGAAAGACATATTGTCTGGAATTATTTTCTTCTACCTGTGAAATTCGTGTTTAATCTCGAACTTGAGAAATGGAAAAATCTTGTATAAATATCTTTCGGTCGGTTAACTAATTTTCCAGAAATCTTCTCCTACGGCTTTCCTTTTCAAAAGCATTGAAGGCATGAAAGCCTTTGTAGAGAATAATTGAGTGCATGCCTTTGTAGACGATGAAGTCGGTGCTCAATCAACCATTCACGTCAGTGGTTTCAATAATTGAGTCAGTAGTCAATGGACCATTCTCTACATAGTCGTGAATCATAATTGAATGGGGAGTGGTTATTTTCTTTTCTTTCTTGAATTCATCTAACTTTATTAAGGTGAATTGAGTGGGGAGTCGTGAATCCAGTCGCCATTATGCAGCTGGCCTCAGGCCTCAAGTTAATATCATCTGGGCATGCAGCTGGCCTCAGGCCTCAAGTTAATATCATCTGGACCAATGAAGTAAGAGGTCAATTGGTGAGTGTCCATAGTGATGATTTAGTCGGTCGTCCACGTGATTATCGCGATTCCGAGACACTTGTTGGATGCAGAATTAAACTTTGCGTTCAACGAAAACCAACAGTACATACTTTTGACAGGAAATACATGTCTATCAAGAGTAGGCAAAGTGGGTGTTTGTTAATATTATGCATCCAATCACTGCCTAGACTTGAAATTTGAGCATTCAATTATTTTTTCGAGAAGAAAAATTTCTCATGATACGGTTTTTGGTTTTGTAATAAAAAAATACAATTCAGTGATTTTACCAAAAAAAAAAACATATTTACTCTTCCATCCACATTTAACTACATCTAAGTGTTTCAATGACCACAGATAAGAGATTCCTATTTCTGTTTCCACATCTATTTCAGCGAACGGTCTCTCAATCTAATACTACATACAAAATAAACGATATATAGCATCAAGTTTGGGATTATGGTTTTCAAGACTAAAATAGTGTAATACACTGAGGGGGTCCCTCATGTCCATCTGTCCAATGTTGATATGTCAAAATACCTGTCATTCTTGTTAAATCATTTTTGGACAGTGTATCTACCTCCTCATTTGTTTTTCTGTAAACATGTGAGAAGCTGATCTGAGTGAAGGCCTTGGTGATTTCCGTTATCCTTTCTTTCCAGCATTCAAGTGCAATGACTTGTAACTTACCATTGTTGTTTAACCAATAAGTCCTGCATTTTGAGAAGTGTCATCAAACTAGGCAATGTTCCATCCCAGGTGTAAAGTAGGTTGAATGAACAGAGGAGTATGTATCCTCCTATCCCTTGGAATCTCCAGATCACCCAATATCCTGAAGCAAACATATTTAATGGAGGCAGGTGTGTTCTCAAAGATCACTCTGTTGCGAACCAACCATATATACCATCAGACCAATGTCGGGAGCTGAGATAATGTAAATTCCTCAATTGACCAGTTCTCTAGACAAGCATGCAACGTGGATCCCGCCCATGTAGTTCGAAGCTTAAGGACAAGAGTAAGCCTATGCCAAACAAGTTTAGTAAATTCACAATCTAAAAACAGATGGGAGATAGATTCAGAGCTTTTGCAACATAGTGAAAACATATTGGGTCCCTCCCAGCCCCGGCGAAGAAGATTGTCCCAGGTCAATATCTTATCATTTGTAGCAAGCCAAATAAATAGTTTAATTTTCAAGAGAAGAGGTCAGCCCCAAAAATTTCTCCTCCATCATGTACACCTATGGATCTAAAAGGTGGAAGTTATTGCGTTGTATAGATTCTTCACAGTAATATTGCCAGATCGGTCGTCTCCAATCCAATGTAATGAGTCTTCCTGTACACTAAGATGTATCCCCGCTCGAATAAGTGTTGAGCAGTAACACTGCCATTCCAGAGCCATGTCGCCCCGATAGACCCAGATCTGAACTATTTTTCCAATTAGTGCAATATACCCCGTGGCCAGTAGTAACTGTGGCTCGGAATAGAAAGAAAAAATGTTTTTCCCGTAATTTATTCAGAAGCCCTGGAGTGATAAAAGAGTGGAGTCCCCAACCGCATATCGATTTTGGTTTTGCAATGGAATCCCAATGGCATAGATGAAGGTTCTATTTAGAACTACCACCTGTCCAAAGGAAGAAGAACATCAACTAGCAGATCTTTTTTAATATAGAACCGGGGATAGTAGCCAGAGCCATCCAATAGAAAGCTTGACTTTCCAGGACAAATTTAATAAGTATGAATCTCCCCCCTAGTGTCAGCCATCTATTGCACCAATGTGTAATTATTTTCTCAAATTTTATGAGAATCCAGTGCCAATTAGTCACTTCATAACAGTCCAACTTAAGAAAATAGCCCATATATCTCTGTCCCTGTGAGATCTCAAGAATGAAGAGCGAGAAGATGTTCCTGTATGATTCAATTTCTACCTCCGACAACCCCGAGTGATGAAAGGTAGACTTTGTCGCATTTATCTGTATCCCCGATGCACGACATAAGTAGTTAAGAATAGTATTGATTTCCAACCATTCTTGAGAATCAGCACTGTTCGCGATGAGGATATCATCCACGAAGAATATATGCAGTATCTTTACCAGTCTTGAAACCTTAATACCGATAATTTTCCCAACTAAATGACTCGACTTGAGTAGTATGGAGTGGGGAAAGTGCGCATCCCTGCCGCAGACCTCTCTCATTTGTGAAGAAAGATGCGGCTTCCCCATTAACCAGAACAACAATAGTCGCACTAGACACACAACCCATGATCCATATAGTAAAATTTTGTCCAAAACCAGATTGTAACAATATCAACCTAAGGAAGTCCGAATTGATACAATCAAAATCTTTTTTGAGATCTAATTTTAAAATCAGAGCCTGGAGCTTTTTTTGTTTTATGTTGTCTAAGACTTCTTGAGCTAATCCAATCGCATCTAATATCTGTCGACCTTTGACGAAGCCCAATTGTTCACCTGAGATAAGGCGAGACAAGAATGGTTTAATCCTATCGGCCAATATTTTAATGACTACCTTGTAGTAGAGATTACATAGTGCAATAGGTATGTAATCACTAAAGGATGTAGGATGATTTTTTTTGGGAATAAGGGTCAGAAAAGTAGAGTTTATACCCTGATTGACTGCCCCTCTGAGTTTGGTATTTTCCACCAATTCCCAGAGATCATCACTAACCAGATCAAAGAAGTGTAGATAAAATTTGACGGTCCAGCCATCGGGGCTTGGACTTTTATCCTTTTTGAAAGTATTGAGAGCCTTCCAAATCTCTTCTTTAGTACAAGCCACATATAGTAGATATCCCTCCCAATCACAGATGATCTTAGGGAAGAGACCAACAATAGAAGCTTGGTCCATGAAGTTTGTAAGACCCTGATCACTATAGGAATTATTGAAATATTTGAAGGCCGCTAGTATTATTTTATCTTGTCCAATGATTTTATCTATCGTGTCTGTCTGTAGCTCCCAAATATGTTTATGATTCCTCATGTGACTGGAAAAATAATGGAAATACTTTGTATTTCAATCTTCACATGTGATCCAAATAGATCTGCTCTTATGATGCCAATGTGCTTCCTTGATGAGTAGCAGTTTGTTCCGCTCTGTCTCAAGATTCTTAATATGTTGTTCCATATTTGAGGATCCATTTCCATTTCCATATGTTAAGTTCCAGTTATGAGAGTCATTGAGTAGTCTTAATAATCTGAAGTCTGGCCCAACTTTCTACTTTCTGTTTTATGTCTTTTAACTTCCATGCAAGACGTCTCTAAATGTCCACTTCATGATGATAGGATTGATCAGTCCAGACCTCAGTAACCAATCACTCAAAATCAAAGTTCCACAACCAACACGAGTTGAACTTGAATGGATAGGTTGAGCAGTTTGAGTATGAATCCAGTTGTAGTATGACAGGAGCATGGTCTGATATGAACGGGTACTCAACCCAGAATCGGTCTCTGTCCGAATGTTGAAGAAGATTATCAGATAAAAAGAAATGGTCCAGTTTCTTCATGATGCTATCCGAACCAGTCCTTCCATTCCTCCATGTGGGAACCACCGCGGCTGGTAATAAATCCACCAAGATGTGTAGCAGGAATATATATTTTAACTGTAAAATCAGGTAAAGCTAAGTCTCCCCAAATCTTAGTTGATGATAGAGTGAAATTGAAATCCCCTGCGACAATAAGATTAGGTTTATCCAGTAGACCTGTTGATGAGACTTTAGTCCAGAAGGAAAGCATGTCAGTACAAGGACCATAAACATTGAGGAGGTTGACCTATCGCTTGTTAGAACAACAGATACCTGTCAAAAAAATGTCGCCACAACATAAGAATCCCAAGCCACAAGTAACCCACCCAATTTTCCCACCGAGTTAACAACACTAACAAGCCATTGTGGCTTTATGCAACTAATGAAAGCCTGAGCACGTTGTTCGTCCACTAATGTTTCTTGTAGAAAAATAATGCTAGGATGGGTGTTGTCAATAAGTCTATGAAAAGAGGTGCTTTTAAGGGCGCCTCCAACCCCTCTAATATTGAGGAAAAGAAGTATCATGGACGGGACCTGGCTAGGGATTTAATGCCTCTAAGCACCCCAAGGTCATATGTATAAGTGGAAGTGACAGTCAGATGAGTAACAGAAGAACGGGTTTTTCTCCGAGCATTGCGGGTTTTAATAGGGGAAGTTTCAATTCCTAAACCCTGAGACCAAGAAAAATCCTTCCCAACAGGGTCAAAAGAGTTGTCACGATGTGAAGAGGATGGAAGGTCTCGACTATCACAAATAATATGTGATTTTCCTAGATAGGTTGGGATAGGAACCAGATGCATCATCTCCACAAAAGTAGGCGTCAAATGTGAGATCCCAGTGATGGAGAGTCCATGAGCCAATGTGGTTGTAGTCAACGATTCAGTCCCAACATGCCTAGGGTCAACCAATGGAAGAGGAGAAAAAGAACAATGATCAGGGACAATAAAGTGGTTAGGACTAGAAGGTATGATGACCCCTCCAGTGTCTAGGGGTAGTGACTGAGCCAAGTCATCTCTTACAGGAGACAAAAGAGGAGAGATAAGAAAAGTCCTAGGGGTCTCTTGAACCACAGAGGGTAAAGGGAAAGGTGAGTTCTATGGAGAAGGTGAGACGATCTGATGGGGTCCCTTCCCCAAGAGAGTAGTAGAATCTAGAAAAAGTCTTTCCCATGAAGTAAGAGTATAATAAAATGTAGGAAAAAGTTGTTTTAGCTTACCAGTGAGTGAGAGTGGAGAAGAAGGTTGTCGATCATCAGTGCCCAGTGTGTCTTCAACCCCCAGAATGAAACATTCTACACCCGAAGATTCTTCCCTAGCAAGTTTGCGTAGGTAGGACCCTGTAGATTCCTCCTCTTTAGGTTCTCTTGTACAGTCCCGCCAGAGATGTCCCATTTTACGACAACAGGAGAAACGAAAGGGAATATCGAGGTAGTCCAATCGCTGTGTCACCGAGCGACCACACCAAAAAATCTCCAAAGTCTTTGATAATCTAGCATGGGTATCCATATCGATCAATATCCTTGCCATTTTTCTATGGGAACCATTTAAGATATTAGAGTCCAGACAGATAAAGCGCCCAAGTTCATTACCAGTGGCTGCAAGGGCCTTTTGAGTTCATTATTGTAGGGGAAGGCCTGACAATAGAACCCACAAGTGTCGTAAACAAAAATACTCCGTAGTAGGGGAAAAAGTAACTCACCACCTTTTGATCATGACACTACAGTTGTTGATGGTCGAAAGGGTATCAAGAATAAGCTGTGAATCCTCTGATGAGTTGAAGATAATGTCGAACCAACCAAAAGAAAGAGTAATATGCTCTGGCACATAACCAAGAATAGGCAACCAGTTATCCGATATCCAGCCAGAGAGAGAGTCTCGACAAAGAGAGTGATATGAAAACCTTCCAACAAGACCATAGAGAGAGAGGAGGACGCTCTTCTCCAAGCCAACATCCAAACCCATGATGAATCAACGCTTGGTCTTATTAGATTTCCATGGTCTTTTGTTACCCGAGAGTTTCGGTGTTCACTTCTATGAAGTTTGTGTGTGCTCCCGAGTACCCTTTCGGTGTTGTATACCAGGGTGCCCAAAGGTAGAGACCAATATCAGTAATGGAGGTGACGACGGGAGGGAAGTAGAGGAAGATGGTAGAGAGCTAACGATGGTCGATGAGACTAAGTGTTATGTCACGTTAGGAAGAGTAGTAGACAGAGAAGAAGCAATTGCAGGGTGTGCGTCCAACGAGGTGAAGAGTCTGACACTCTTCCAGAGGGCCTCGTCAGTCGCACTCATAAGTGCATTGACCTCAACCTCCATTTGAAGGTGTTGGAAGGTCTCTCCAAGAGTTTCCACCTCGCACAAGCAGGACAAGGAGTTGGTTCTGATAAGACCTCCCCTGATATAAGTTAATGTAACATTATATTTGCCATATCTGCAGTATAGGTGTAAGTCCACCAGAAGAGATATTCACCGAGAAATAAATAAAGTGTACAAGTGATGGCAAAGAAGTTAAGGTAGGTAGTTAAAACCAGTCGTCGGTCCTAGGAAGTGATGCTTGCTCCAAACCCCAAGAGAAGGAGGATAGAAGACGATAGAGAAATTCTAGGAGTAGTCTAATGTAACATATGAACCATCGGATAAGGATCCAACAACTAGAAAATGTTAAGATATAGAGAAAAACATAAAAAAGTCGAGAGTTTCGCCATTTTGTTGTCAGTATATTCGCCTCGAAACCTCTGCACCATCACAATTCACTGCACCTTCGCCATTCAATTTGAGCATCAAATTAAGTGGGGCTTGGTTGATATTATGCATTCAATTGAAATTTGAGCATCTACACTTGAAATTTGAGTAAACCTATGAAAATATAATTACAAAAAATAGTTTTATTCATTTCCTTTCAAAACTATTTACCATTGTATAGTTGACATCATCATCTTAAATCTTATTGGTTCCTTTAAAGTTGATTTTCATATTATTTTTTTACCAATAATTAATTATACATCATAATTAAATAGTCGTGTAACTAATCATAATTAAGTTGGGAGTGATTATTATTCATGTAACTCTGATCGTGAATCATAATTGAGTGGGGAGTGGTTATTTTTTTTTCTTTACTTGAATTCATTTAACTTTATTAAGGTGAATTTAAAAATTATTTTATTAATTTTGATTTAAATTTATTTAATTTATTAAATAAAAGTTAAAGATCTTTGATGACTAAAAAAATTTCAAAAATATAAAAAATTTATTAAATAAAAGCCGAGAGAACTAGAAGAAGTGAATTGCTGCTCAGGGGATAGTGAGGGCACTCTCATTTTTTCACTGGAAATTTCTGTAATTTTTTGACAAATTTTGAAAGAGGATTTGCACAACAATCAGGTGAGGAAATTGAAGCTTTAGGTGAGGTCGTTGGAGGATCCCATAAGACTTTACAAGGTTTTATAATTTAGTGAAATATTCGCCAATATTTTACAAGATCTTATAATTGAGTGAAAGATTCTCCAATATTTTACAAGATTATATAATTGACTAAAAGATTCGCCAAAAAATTATATATAAATTTTTAATATTATTGATAAAATAGCCTTCAATTTTTCCTATGTATCATGGGGATTCGCCTATTTATTATACATATAAGATTAGGGGGAATTTAGGGGGGGTTCTTAAAATAACCCCTAGACAAATATGCCCTATATATGTCATGTGTAGTGGTTTAAGGCCTTGTCCATGGCCTTCAAGACAAGTAAGTCTCAGTTAAGTACTAAACCACTTGTTTTTGTTCCCTAACCATTGTTAAGGCCCATAGATCAACCTATGGTGTGCAATACCTCCTAAAGATGATCATATTCCTAGGGGTGAACAAAAGATCCGCTAGAGTGGTCATGTGTGCTAGTTTGAGGCCTCATTCATGGATATTGATCTTGTGAAGTCCCATTAAGGGATGAAATCCTTTGATTTGATCCCCCGACCATTTTCATGGCCTCAATATGTGTCTACAATGCACAATACCTCCTAGTGGCACTCATATTTCCATGCATAGATGAAATATCCCCTAAAAAGGTTATCAGTTGTGGTTAGATGCCTCATTCATGTGCATCGAGTATGAGAGGAATCATTCAAGTCCTAAGATAATTGTTTTCATCTATCAGCTATTATGAAGGCTCTAAGGCCAATCAATAGTGCAAAATACCTCCTAACCAAATTCATGGTATTAACATCAGTCTAAAGATCCACCACCTAGGTTATGAGTGGTGGTTGGAGACCTCTTCCATGGCCATCAAGCCTAAGAAGCATCATTCAAGACACAAGGCCCTTGATTTCATCCCTCAATATTATGAATACCTTGATGCCAATCTATCATGTGCAATACCTCCCACTAGAGCTCAAATAATTTTAGTCAAAGGACAAACATCCCCTATAATAGTTGTGTGATCATTCGAGGCCCCGCTCATGGATGTCGAGCCCATGAAACCTCTTTCGAGGCCTATAGCCCTGGATTTCATCCATTGGTCATTTTCATGGCCCTAATACATGTTTGTGGTGTGAAATGTCTCTTAATGGTGTTCATATTCCGATGCAAAGATGAAATATATCCTACAAAGGTTATGAGTTGTGGTTGGATGCCTTATTCATGTGTTTCAAGCATGAGAGGACTCATTGATATACTAAGTCATTTTTTTTCATCCTTTTACTATTATGAAATATCTTAAGCCAATATGTGGCAAGAAATACCTCCTAAACACACTCATATCCTTAGTAGTAGTCAAAATATCCACTAGATAGGTTATTAGTGGTGGTTGGAGGCCTCTTCCATGGCCATTGATCCTAAGAATAACCATGCATCACCTAAGGCCCTTGTTATAATTTCCCAACCATTATGAAGGCCTTGATACTTGTTGTTGATACACAATACCTCCTAATGGTGCTCATGTATTTTAAACTGGGGCCAAAATATACCCCACATGTCATGTTTGGTGATTTGAGGCCGTGTTCATGGTTTTCAAGGCCTTCAGACCTATCTCTGGTGCATAATATCTCCTAACAACAATCATATTCCTAGTGGGAGACCAAATATCCCTTATAGTGGTCATGTTTGGTGGTTTATGACCTCATCCATGACCCTCAAACCTAAGTAGCATCATTCAAAGCATAAGGTCCTTGATTCTAATATCGCATGACCATTATCAATACCTTGGTTCCCATTCGTGGGAGGAAATACCTCTTGATGATGCTTATATTTCCACATGGTGATTTGAGGCCTTACTCGTGTCCTTTGAGTTCATATTTTATATGTAAAAATTTAAAGACCCTTTCCCGTTAAACTTCAATGACCCTGTTTAATAAAATGAAAGTCTTAGCCTCTAAAATAATACCAAGTGCGTCTTTTTCAAACCTACCATCAAACAAAATTAAAGGTCACAAATGGAAAATGGCCCAACCACCTTTAATTTGTCATTAAAGTCACAAGGACTTTGACCCTATGGACATCAAAGAATTAAATGCAATGAAAAGTGCCCAAGGAATGAGGAATGGGGATCAATGATCACAATGTATATTCACCATGGAGTAAGCCAATTATTGTCCTAAGAGAATGCAATGGGAAAGTGCTTATGAAGGCTTTTCCTTAAGGCAATGATTGACTTAGTGCATGGTGGATATAATAGCCAATCAATGACCCACATGAAATCACAAAAGGCAAGGAAACCTTATTGATTAGTTATTTCCCTTCTCTATTTTGTCACTTCAAATGGCATATGTTGCGAGAAGATTTGTGGCGAAGTTGAAATCATATATAATTCCAACTAAGCATTCTCAAATTCTAAGTTTTTGACATTTTCTAATTACAAATTTCATGCAAATTTTGCCCAAAATCTAGTTAGAAATTTAGAAGGATCATTGGAATTGCATTTCATTGGTTAAGATTGCACAATTAGAGTGCTCCATAAATTTTTCAATCAATTCATGTATTGAAAAATGCAATTTAACTAACAAAAAATTATCATTTCAATAACAATTTGGTAGGCAAATTATGATGATAATTGCCAAAAAAAAAAAAAAAAACCTATAAAAAAATTTATCATTTCAATAACAATTTGGTAGCCAAATTATGATGATAATTGCCCAAAAAAGAAAAAAAACCTATAAATTTTTTTTTTCTCATTTGGTAATACTCTCATCAAATCTAAAATACCTAGCATTAAATGTGGTGGTATTCTCTAGATATTTATTTTTCGTCATGGAAATGTGAATTAACAAGGGGAGTTGAAGAGCAACAAGTCCCTGCTGAGAAGGTAGAGGAGCTTGATTGAGCTGCAACAGTATTGTTATCCTGGATTAATTCTGAATGAGAAGGCCTCCTAATTGTTGGTAAATATTTAAATTGGACTAAGTGGGGTTTGAATAATATTTAGGTAAACATTAACATGTGATGGTAGATAAATATGAGTGTTACACATTCGATCAACTCAGCTGAAAAATAAATTTAAAACAACGTGAAGATGTTTCGAAACTTGAAAAAATTTGGAAAGTGAAGCCAAAGACTACTGTCGTGTATTAACACGATAATTAACAACCATGTACCAACACAATAATCAATAATTTAGATTCTCAATGTAATGCCTCACTTTGTGAATTATTTAAATCCTAGTTTGCACGTAACTATACGTTTTCACACTTGTGAACACATCAGTAACACTTGTAAATACATGCATATCAGTTATGAATGATGGACGAAAAGTGAACAACATTTAGATGGACTTCCAGATGTTGTGTACATCATTAATACTTGGATGGACGTGTGATCTGGATTATTTTCAGCACTAAATGAGAGAGGAGATATAATAAAGAAATGCACAGAGATATCGCGTATATCCAATAATATAACAGAAATATATCAAAGATGCAACCATAAACATAGAGATACAGTAATACACGATTTCTATTAATGAAAGAAATGTACAGAGACTGTAAAAATACAGAGTGAAAGATTCGCTAGAATGGTGACAACTTATCTTTGAGAAGAGATGTGACGGCTCCTCGCATTCGCAATAAGATGATTACAATGATGCTTTGAAGGCCTTTTTACAATAAGAAGGAATGCCCAAAACCCTAGACATCCAAAAACCTAACCCTAGGAGATGAAGCGCCAAAAGTCACGTGGGCCCCGTTTGGGTAAGTGAGTACATAAACTTCCTGGGGTCGTAAATTTTGCATACGATCTCTGTTTTAGGTGTGTGATAGCTCGTTGGAAAGGTGTCATCGAGGAGATTCATTTTGGGGGATCAATCATGCCTTTAGATATCATTGAGAACCTTGATCTCGATAAACCTTCATTTGGGCCCTCAAAATGGCCCCAGAAGTTAAAACCTGCTAAAAATAGTAAATTGCCAAAATTGCTAGAAATCTATTTTGAGCCATTTGGAAAAGGTGGGTGGCCACCCATATCCACCTAGATCAACGCATTCCCTGCATCAATTTCTGCACAAATCCTAGATAAAAACAATGACAAAATTAGAAAAAAATAGTCATTTCGATTAGCTAGGGATTATTTCTAGTGGATCTGCCCATAAAATCGTTGCACGGTCACAATGTATCTTAGCCATTTGGATTAGTTGGGAAGCCTAGTTTCAGGTATTTCTGCTCTCAATTTACAATTAAATATATTCACAGAGTAATAAAATTAACATGAAATTATACCAATTTGTTGAATAATAAAATTAGCATCATACCAATTCAGTGAATAATATCCCATTTGCATGAGATTTTAGCAGGACGTTAATATCCCAAACTTGGTTTATACATCTTCTTCAAAACTTATTCATATAACACAAATCATATTTTTGCAAGGTAATTTTACGTATTTGCAAGACTAACAACCCAAAACTTAATGATATTTCTTCATGAGATTATGCCGACTCCAAATAATAAAACAAGCATTCATCTGGACATCAATACTGCAGCTAATCCATTCCTTCCATCGTAACTATACAAATTATAGATTAATTTTAAATTCTAAAAATCGTATCAAGGGAAACGACAGAGGAGAATTTTGCATTGAGTATATCTATTGCAATAGGATTCGAGGTTGTGGATTACTTTTTAAAAAATAGATGCATATCAAGAAGAGTTCTAAATATAAGGTTTCCAGAGCGGGAATTAAAATCTGTAATGGATACAACGTTGGACGCCTTACAATTTGAAAAAGGAGAATATCACTTCCTCAATGACACACTTAATATCACCGCGCACAAATTATAACTGATAGATGAATCTAATAGCTGGGAGATTTAGACTAAGTGCGCACTTAATATCAGTGCGGTTTCCCATATCAGATTTAAATTAATTATGGTTGTGTTGGGAAGATGCTACAAATGCTCTTTAAACGACGAATATAGATCTATTATTTGTTGGAATATGTAATTTCTACCTACCACTATTAAAACCGAACCTTCTACTCAACCGTCATTAGTGTTCCTCCACCGCCTATGTAGACACTCCGAGAACCTTCTGGACGCTTGAGAGTTTTCTAAAGGCCTCTATAAAAATGAGGCAGATGTATCTGGTTTAATCAATCGAGCAATACACTTTTCTATTTGTTCTTTACTATTTGTCTGTGTGATTTTTCTGCTTCTGCCCCTTCAGTTTGGTATCAGAGCGCAGGACTGGGTTCACTCCCTCACGGGAGGGCCCAGGATCCTGAGAGGAGTCGCCCAGCCGTGGAGAGAAGAGTTGGAGAGCACCTGAAGTCTGTCCACAAGGAAACGCTGCAAAG
>JZKD02S2390039.1:66192-95040 GCA_000966675.3 Picea glauca | reverse complement strand
CAACCATATGAAGATATGAATTGAAGATGATGACATGACTCAGATAAAGACCTAACCAAGACATGTATTTGCTAAGGAGAAGCATTGAGCATTGATGTAAGATGTAATTGGTAGTAGAAATTAAGGGGAAGTGTTGGAATATGTAATTTCTACCTACCACTATTAAAACCGAACCTTCTACTCAACCGTCATTAGTGTTCCTCCACCGCCTATGTAGACACTCCGAGAACCTTCTGGACGCTCGAGAGTTTTCTAAAGGCCTCTATAAAAACGAGACAGATGTATCTGGTTTAATCAATCGAGCAATACACTTATCTATTTGTTCTTTACTATTTGTCTGTGTGATTTTTCTGCTTCTGCCCCTTCATTATTGTAAGAAACAACAAAGTTGTTGAGCCAGATGGAAAGTTGTTAAGCATGCAATACTTAACAAGACGCAGACACATACAACAAACATGCAATGCTTAACAATGTGGACAATTCTGGGAAACCTTAATGATATTTTTTCATGAGATTATGCCCAGTCCAAATAATAAAACAAGCATTCATCTGGACATCAATAATGCAGCTAATACATTGCTTCCATCGTAACTTAGAAATTATAGATTAATTCTAAATTCTAAAAATCGTATCAAGGGCAACGACAGAGGGGAATTTTGCATTGAGTATATCTATTGCAATGGGATTCGAGGTTGTAGATGACTTTCTAAAAAACATATGCATATCAAGCAGAGTTCTAAATATAAGGTTTCCAGAGCAGGAATTAAAATCTGTTATGGATACAACATTGGACGCCTTACTATACCTGTAAATAAAGGCGTTTAATTCCCTTTATTACATTCATTGTATATAATAATAGTGCCCAGCTTTTGTAAGAAATTTGTTGTTCCACAAGACAGACAATATATGCAAATAATTGAAAGGCCAGAGGCCGTCTACTCTCCTTGCAAAGGATAGTGGGCACGGGCATGACAAGGACATGACTAGTCACGCAAAAGGAAGAAAAGCAGAGAAGATTGATCAACAGTTTCTAATGGACTACTGTGTACATGGCGCCTTTGTCCTTATACCTCGGAGGAAATATACTCGTAGAGAAGCAGAAAATGAACACAATGACAACAGTATGCCAGAGATCTCTGCCTTAGAAAGTTTAAGTGTTGGCTAACTGGCGAACTAGTCTGAAAATGACTTTATGAAATCTTAGAATTCTTTTTATATAACAATGAATATTGTTGTGATTACAATTCCAGAGGAACTACCCTTAGCTGAGACTCTTAGTCTTGCCTTTTCCATGGAGAAATGATGAACGATCGACTACCTGTTATCAATGATGAATGATTGCATGAACGCCGATGGAAAATTCCAATTTATGTTCTGGTTATATATCATTTAGCAACATCCAAGCAGAAAATCCCAGGAGTTAGTAACGGTACTTGGCAACAAGGTCAAAAAGAGTTGGTGACCGAAAGTCGAGCTCTATACAACAGCGAGGGTTGAAATGTGGGTTCGTGGCAGTGAGAGGGAGGGAGAAGCTATAGTTCGTGAACGTGAGAGGGAGGGAGAAGCTAAGTGTAATAAGGACAACAAAGAGGGAGAAGTTACCTGTGATAATGAGGACAACTGAAGTAATGCATCGACAGTTGAAGAATTTTTACAGCCCGTAGAGGCGGGCTTAGGAGCCTAACAACTTGAAGGATCTAAAGAATATAGAGGAACAAAGGCTGCAATCATCCGGAGTCTAAGCTCGTCTCGTCACAAATACAGGTATGCCAATATTATTACATATTATTTGTATTATTACATATTATCAGGGTTAATGTCTTTTACCAAAATATAGCCCGTGACTGGCACATTGAGCCTGAACTCCTTGCCTGTTCTGCGCTTCTTCCTCTGCACCCAATTTCATCTTGTTGAAAGAAGATTTGCAGATATAGACACTAGGTTTGCTTCTTCCACCACTGTGTGCTTCTTTCATTACCACGATTACGATTTTTACGATTTTGAATCAGGAGATTTTTCTTTTCCATGGAAAATACATCCACGGAAACCCTCCCCTAAACCATACCAAATTAAACCCTCCCCTGAAACATACCAAATTAAACCCTCCCAAATTAAACCCTACCAAATTAAAACCTCCCCTGAAACATACCAAATTTTCATAAGCCATAGGGGACCTGACGCCAAGCTCACTCATGCTAGCCTAATCTATCATAGTCTCAAGCAGTGCGGGTTGCGCGTCTTTCTGGATCCGAAGGAACTTCGCATGGGAGATACTCTCTCCCTTGCAATCGTTGGAGCCATTCTCAGTGCCTCTGTTCATATTATCATTTTTTCTACGAATTACGCTGAATCGCGTTGGTGCTTAGATGAGCTGTGTTGGATTTTAAAATCAGTTAATGAGCGGACCGCTACCATGGTACCCATGTTTTTTGATGTAGAGCCTGCAAACCTTCGGGATATTACGAGGGGACCCTATGCCGCACACTTTGACAAACACAGAAGAAAAGGCAGAGTCACCATGGAATGGGAGAAAGCGCTGAAAGAAGCCGCAGACTTTTCTGGTATAATGGTCAAAACTAATCAAAGGTAAAAACGTACTTTACCAATTTATCACATTTGAAGCTCAAATTTTTGATCGTAGGTTTTGAATTTCTCTTTCTCTCTCTTTCTATCAGTGACTATGGGATATATTTGGAGCAACTTGTGAGAACTGTATTGACAGAGGAAAAACGAAAAGAGCCGTTAGAGGTGGCTACACACCCAGTTGGACTGGACGAAGCAGCCAAGGATTTCGAAAATAAAATTGGGTATCAAAGAAAATCAAAAGAAACAAAGATTGTGGGGATTGCGGGAATGGGCGGCCTCGGGAAGTCAACTCTCGTTAAACATCTCTACAATGTGAAACGCTTTGATTTTACGCGTTCTTCTTTTTTGTTTAACGTGAGAGGAACGTATTTACCATCTTTGCAGAAGCAACTCATTCGTGATCTGTTAATGGATCAAGATTTGCATATTGATAATACCATCCAAGGAAAGGGTTTTTTGCAACGTAGATTACCAGGGCTCCAATCTCTGATTGTTCTGGATGACGTTGATAATGTTGAGCAAATCGATAGTCTACTGGATATGGATGCAGTGGGATCTGGTAGTCTCATCTTGCTTACATCTCGTGATAAGGATTTATTAAGAAGATCCTCTCCAAAAACAGTATTGTATGATGTAGAGCCATTAAATAGTCAGCATGCCCAAGAGCTCTTTTGCCGCCATGTTTTCCTTTTACCAGAACTAGTTCAAGAATTTCAAGACTTGGTGCGGGAGTTCTTAGAAGTTTGTGGCGGGTTGCCTTTGTCCTTAAAAGTTTTAGGCCGACATCTTTATGGAAATGATGACAGAACCTATTGGAAGCTGCAGGTGGAAAAGTTTTCTAGACGATTGCCAGATGATATAATAAACACATTAAAAGTGAGTTATGAGGCTCTGAAAAGAGAAGAGAAGGAGATGTTTTTGGACATTGGGTGTTTCTTGGTGGAAGAAGACACAGAGCTGGCAGTCCGAGTCTTAGAGGGATTAGGTTACTCCGACGTCAGAGACTGCCTTGAAAGTCTCCGTCAAAAATGCCTTCTGGAATATAATTATGAGGAGAAGTCTAACCATTATGTAAGGAAAATAATCAGCCTTTTATTTTGCTTCCCAGTAGTGAAATCTTATCTCCTGATATAAATGTTTATTTTCCTGGTTAATACAGATAAATTACAAGTACGAGTTTTCCCGAGTTATAATGCGCAATCAAGTTAAGGGATTGGCAAGACATATTGCCAGAGAGGAGTTCTTCGATTCAGCAAAGCATAAGCCCCTCCGCCTTAGTTGTTCAAGTGATATAGAAAAGATGTTTCAGTTGCAGGTATGAGAACTTCGTCTTCACATTGTGTCTTATTATTTTATTCTTAAAAAAAACTTTTGATCCATGAATTTGAATTAGTTAAATACATTTTAATATTAACAACTCATCCATTAAACTAATTGATTAGGTTATACTATCTATCCTACTTTTTTTTTATTAATATGTACTATTATCACTATTTTGAGAATTAGTTTAATATGTGCTTGTCAGGACGGGTCACATTCCTGTTTGACACGAGGAATTCGCATTCCCAAGGATGAGAATCCGCCTCAACTCACTGATGACATAAACATTAGGGGTGTTCGCCTTTTGGTTGTAGAACATCCAATGGACTTGTCCTCTTTTGCCATGTCAGGGAATTTGGCATGGCTTCGCTTAAACAGTTTTCCATCCATCTCTATTCCTTCTACCATTTCTCTGGCCAGATTAAGAGTTTTGGAACTTCACGATCCTGGTGACCACTTCCAACGGTTATTCGATAGCTATGAGGCGGTAAGTAATTTAGATTTTATATAGTATTTTGTTCCACTTCAGATTCCAGTCATTAACAAGTAATGTGCATTGCAGCTGCCTTGTGAGTTGCTTAAGTTGACAAGCAATGAGAGCGGAGCCGCATCTGCAAGTGCTTCGAGCAGCAGCGAGCCGTTTGATGTTGAACATTATATGAATTTCTGTAGAAATATCTTTAGCGCCCAGCAAGGCGCAAYGACATYTTTTTCCGGATTTCCACAATCATTCCCCATTGATTTTGGGAAACTTACAAACCTAAGGTATTTAGATTTATCCGGTTGCACTAATCTGACTGAACTGCCTAATTCCTTCTCTGAATTATTGCATCTCCAATATCTATCATTGCAATACTGCATTAATCTGTCCATTCCAATGGACATTTTGGGAGAAATATTGACACTTGAGTATGTCGACTTCAAAGGCTGTGCTAAATTGGTACACTTGCCGGAGGGAATGGCTAATCAAAGGTCTTTAATGTACCTGGACCTGAAATTTTGCTTCGAATTAAAGACGTTGCCAGATCTTTCAAATCTTGTAAATCTTAAATTTCTCAACATAGATGGGTGTGTCAAACTGGAAACCCCGAATCTTGAATGTCTGAGATTACTTCACGGATCAAAGCGGAGGCGTCTAGGACGCTGAAGAGTTGGGAACGGTTGAATTGTCTCCAGTTTTCAAAACACAATGTTGTTATTCGGAATGATTCTTTCCAATTGTTTTGTGAATCTCTGTTTACTTTTTTCTATGGAATATTATTTCTCCATAGATTTAATAAAAGACATCTCGGAGTATGATTGTCTTGTTCATGTGGCAATGGTGTGTGATATTATTGATTTATTGATTTGCTTGTTCTTGTATCCTATATATATTTAAAATATCATTGTTTTCAAATTTAATAACTTAAATAAGTTATGTAAGTTATTAGTTCCTCGGGTAGGCATAGAGGGACTATAGTGATCAATGTTGAATTCTGTATTAGTTTGTTTTTGGACCACAAATATTTCCATATTATTTATTGTTGGAACAAGGCACTGAAAAGATCTAGTTTTATATAATAAAAAGTATCATATTTGTCATGATCTTATTGTCATCTTATTGTCGGCTTGCTATTCCCAATGTTATATATGTTGGCATATCCTAAGTATTTGATCGTATATGGTCTTTTTGAATCATATATTTTCTTATGCATTGGTCGAAGGTGGATTAATGCTAGCATTAGTTGGAATGTTTGGTTTAACATTTTTCAATGTTATATATGTTGGCATATCCTAAGTATTTGATCGTGTATGGTATTTTTGAATCATATTTTCTTATGCATTGGTCGAAGGTGGATTAATGCTAGCATTAATTGGAATGTTTGGTTTAGCATTTGTTGCTAGCTAAATTTATGGCAATGTTTGATATGCTGGCATATCCAAAGTTTGGGCTTCGAATACATTCTCTACTATTGGAACTATTGTTACATAAATTATAATAATTTTTTTGGGATACATCAGAGAGCTGCCACATTGCATTTTTTTCTTAAATGTTTACAGAGTATTTCTGACAGACTTAAATTTTTACCTAACAGGGTTCGCAACGTTGAATGTTTACTTAGCAGACTTGTTACAATACATTTTCTTCCTTTTTTTTAATTTATATGCTTCAACGACATTGCTGGTTGACTGGTTCATGCTTCTTTTTTGCATCTGCACTGATTTCTTATTTATCTGTTGTTGTTGTTCTTGTTTGTTTGTTTGTGTTGTTGTAGTTTGCACGTTTGGGGTTCTGCAACCGCGATTGGAACTGCGCCCTTCCTGGTGGGTTGATTGTTGCTTGCTTCTTTGTTCATTGTCTGTTGTTTAGTGTTGTTTGATTTGAGTTTGTACAGTTGGGGTCATGTGACTGCAATTGGGCCTTTTGGTGCTTCTTAACTGGGTTGTTGTTTGCTGCTTGTTCTTGTTTACCTACGATTTGCGATGTTGAGAAGATGCATCCACAGTTGGATTTTTTGTTACATTCTTTTGCAGTGGACTCTCCATAAAATAGTATTAAGATAAAATAACATACAAAAAAATATTTCAATCGATGTAAATTGCATCTCTTACGCATTGAACCAGAGTTTGTCAGCCTCAAATTATATTTGATGGCTGGTGATGTTTTTTCCATGGTTTATGTTTTTCTATTGTTTCATAGTTATGAGAGTAAGTTTTGCTGTGAAAGCAATATAGTAGTTGTTATCTCCCTTTTTTTTTCTCTCTTCTAAACTTCGTTTATGGTTCTATAGTTTCTCACATTTCTGTGGTCATTCTGACTGACCATCGTTCGGTTGCATACTTAGCCAGTTTTGTGGACGTGGCTTCGCACATAAGTGCTATCAAACTATGGAAACTCGTGTTTGGTGCATACATCTTGCACCCAAAACTTTTGTTCTATACAATTCGATCCCGCAGTCCTCTAACCTGCAACCGTGCCTCTGCCTGCGATGAGTTTGTCTATCGTACCTACCTTTCCATACTTAGTGGAGTTTCCAAAGTTTGGTTGGTTGACGTGTTTGCGGGTTCAAAAAATTTAAAATCATTTCTCGCTCCCCTCCATCCCCGCTACCTTCCGCCCTTCCCAATAGACATTAATTATTCTTTGAAAATTCGCAAATGACCAGATAGGTTCAAAAAGATTGGCTTTAATAAGAGGAAAGCTCGAGGACATTTTCCATTAAAATGAATAGACAGACGAATATTATGGGATCTGGTAATTTCTTTTGTTTGCATTTTGAATTTGCAAAAAAAGAAAAAAAAATGGCTCTTTTAGTTTTCTTAAAGGCTTCAACATAGTCCAGGAACGTGTGACCAACAGAGGCGTTGATGTCATGTCCCTCTTTAATATTTTGCATATTTTAGATGCCAGATTTGAGAATCTACTCTGATGTGGGAATGTTAATACGTGTTATTAATCACTATTCATCGTACATATTCGAAAATATTGGCATTAATAAGAAAAAATATCGAGAACATCTGTCAATAAAACAAATTAACACAAAATCTACGGAAGATCATCCAACGTTTCTTTTAAACACTTATTGGCATTTCTCTCTATCATCAAACAATTGTGCTTTACGGTGCCTTCGTTCTAATGTTCTTGGTCATGGACATGTAAGGCAAGTTAGAGATGCGATTGAGGCCCAAATGAAGAGAGAATGGTTTTATGTGACGTGAGATTTGAGTACAAAAAAACTCTATTATCCAATAGAATATGAGAGAGGAGGAAAAAAAAAAAACAAGTATCTTCTGGTTGGTGTTATCCCCGTATTCGATGCTTTGGTTGGTTGAAAAGCCTACTTGGAGACTTGTTTGTTGAATTTCTTCATTTTCTTGATGGGACTTGTAATGTGTTTTCAGGTCACGTGCAAAATACTTATTCGTTGAAATATATAATTTCTTCCAACAACACAAGTTTGGCAAGTGTATCGATTTCTGTAGACCGCAGAAGAATTTCTCTTCCTCGGGGACCTTGCACTTATCGTGGCTTGCAAATCTAGTCTGTGATGTTTGTAAATGATGAGAAATATTACTCCATTTGCGAATGTAACCAGATGCGGGTAACATAAACTGTATGGGTGGATAAAACGACATATTATCACTGCAAAAGTTTCTATTTGAAAGTTTGTTGAGCTACTTCTAGGTGTGGTTACCGAATTGAGAGACAACCATGTTCTTTGTCAAAGTTTGTTCGGTTTCCTTTGGATGTAGTTGCAGACTCCACATATTTGGCGTCACCTTCAAAAATTCTAGGCCATTATGTGGGCCACCATATCTGCCACCGCTATGATGAAAGATATATTCTGGTGCGATCTGCAACATTTGATACACTTGCAAGAGTTGTTCTACCCGAAGAAGTCATGTACTTGAACAAAATAACATTTTGCAGGTGGCTTGGATGTTCCTTCCAATTTACTGCAATAAAATAAAGAAGTTCAACATACAAATCTTCGGGCATGCTTTTCAACCAAACGGATAATCGAATGCAGGAAGAATAGAAGTCACAACATACTTGAATTTTTTTCCCATCCCATAGCTAATGTCACACAAAATGACTCCCTCGACTTTGAATTTGGTATGCATCACATTTCTAAGTTGTCTCGGATGTCAATGGTCAGGAACATTGCAAGGAAATCACCTTAAACCCCAAGTTTTCGATGGAAGATGGAAATTAATACTTGACAAAGAATGGAATGTTGAATAACTAGCCATTGCAAGCAGGCCATATCTGGAAAAGACAAGCTATTAAAAAATCTGGGATAGATCTAGTTCGCAACACCAATTAAGTCCAAGACCCGCAATTGATATTCAAATCATTTTTTATGAATAAAGGATTTAGTTGTCAAGAAAACTGTGAACAAGCTTCAACAATGTACATATTTTTTTTTGGTCGGTGACAGGCCAAATCGTAATCATTGTGGCAAATAATCTTAGTTGTATTTTGTAACCCATATTATTTTTTTTTGTTTGTTAGTTTGTTCGTGACTTGTAGGACTAACCTGTGGCTAAGAAACCACGACTCAGGGGCATCTAAGCCATCAAAATCACCCGGGGATCGCACTCGGCTTGAGCCACACCAACCCTTAACATGGCTGGATTTTTTGTCCCTGCAGGTTTTGAATCGATGACTTTAACATCGCGGAGTCCCTTAACAACACATTCTATCACAGACTGTAACCCATATTATTTTAATATAGCATAATTGTGCCTTTTTTTTTAATAGTGTTTTCAAATCTCTGGTATTGCTTTTCATTTTATTTTGTACCTTTTTTCCGTATGTGTCGTTAAACATGGATGAGAAGATTTTCTTTATGTTACCCACTACTTCAGTTTAAATAAAGGCTACTCTGTTCATTTCTTGTATTTTACATTGAAGAATAATTTGTCATAGGCCATACTAATGTGGCGCCGACCCTATACTAAAAGAAATAAATTGGAGGACTTGTCATACTTTCATTCTTGTTTATATCGTTGAAACCACAATGCAAATTCATGTTTCTTGTTGCGTTATATACATCTTGTAGTCAAAACTTTTGTGGTTTCAACGAAATTTGTGAACTGAAGAGCATCCTGCAAATTCGGAGATCATTTTCATTTGAAACAAAATTAGTATGAATATTATTCAAATAAATATCAAAACTTTATCCATTAATACATATTAGTATGAATGCTATTGAAATATATATCAAACCTTTCTCTTGGCCAATCCTTAGCCAATTATCTGGCCATCACACCCCAAGTTGGCAGTATCCAACACCTATGTCCCATGTTATGTCATATACATCTTGTAGCCAAAGAAGTTCAGTGATCTGCAGTTTATGCTTTTACTAGTGAGAACCCACCAGGGGTTCGAAAATATTGTCATTAATAAACGAAAAAAAACAAAAATCGACTGTCAGATATTTATCCCTTTTCCCCTTTTCCTTTTCCTATCCATTATCGCTTTCTGGTTTTATGCTTAGCCATATTTCTATGATCGGTGGTTCTAGGGTTCGCAGGCTGACAGATCTTTATATCCATCTGTATCTTCACATCACGAATCCGAGTGACCACTGTTCCTTTCCATACTTAGTCAATTTTATGTATGCGGTTGCCGAGATGGCGCATACGAACTCGTCTTTTCTTCTTCCCGCCTGTTATTGCTTTCTGGATATATACTTAGTCACTTTTCTATGATCGCGGGTTTCAACATTGGTGTGTTGGCATATCATCTCCATATATATACTCACATGACGAATCCGACCGACCGTTCTTTTTTTTCATACTTAGTCAATTTTATGGCTGCAGTTGTCGGGTTGGCGCTTTCGAACTTTGCTGCTTATTGTTCCGTGATATACATTTTACACTCAAAATTTATGTGATCTACAATTACACCGCGGAATCCTTCGTCCTTTTTTCCTTTTTCTCTTCCCGTGTATTATGGGACTATAAATTATGCACATGAGATTTTATAGAGCATGTACGGCTTCCGCATTCCATACGTAGCCATTTTTTGGATCGCGGGTTCTCGGGCGAGTGGGCTCAAAATTGGGCCTCCATTGTTCTGTGCCCTACAAATAGCATCCAGAATTCTGCGATATACAAATTGACAAGCGGACTTGCGGGTTGGTTGACTCAACATTGCACTTCTATTGTTCTGTGTCCTCCAAACAGCGGTTGCAGTTCCGCAATATACAAATTGACAAACAGACTCCAGGGCTGGCGCGGTTTGCTACTTCTTGTTTCGTGATATACATTTTCCACTCAAAAATTTTCGTGATCTACAATTCCATCGCGGATTCCTTCATCCTTTTTCCCTTTTTTTCTTCCCGTGTATTATGGGACTATAAAGTATGGACATGAGATTTTATAGAGCATGTATGGCTTCCACATTCCATACGTAGCAACTTTTTGGATCGCGGGTTCTCGGGCAGGCGGGTTCAAAATTGGGCCTCCATTGTTCTGTGCCTTGCAAATAGCACCAAGAATTCCGCGATATACAAATTGACAAGTGAACTTGTGAGCTGGTTGAATCAACATTGCACTTCTATTGTTCTGTGTTCTCCAAACAATGGTCAGAATTCCGCGATATAGAAATTGATAGACAGACTCCAGGCCTGGCGCGGTTGAGATTTCCACTGTTTACGGATGCCAATCCCTATCAACTATCTATCGGTCTCTAAAAACATTATTTTCAATACTAAATTAGCTCTTACTAGTGACAATTGGACACACTGGTGTGAAACAGTTGGCATCACACCTGTAACACCCCTTTCACTACTGTGTAGGTGCTACTACATGGAATAACAATATTCTCACTCTCAATTAATCACATGCATTTAAAACAAGTTAAACACATTCAAACATAGAGTAATCATATGATTTACTGCCATAATGAACAATCAATACTATTTAACATCAATTCATATACATAGCGGAAAACATGTTAGTTATAATATCATACAGAGATGCAAAATCATAAATTAACATCCTTTGATACTTATCTTTTAACAGTGGTAGATTCCACCAACCAAGTGGAGGCCTTCCACGAACCTCCCAGCCTTAGACCGCACTGCTCATCAAGCTCAGCAGTGGGTCACCCTTGAGCTGGGACTAAGCTCCACCCCAAGATAAGGAATCCTAGGCTAGGATGAGGTTACAAGGAAAAAAACACAGAGCCACAAGGAAGGGATTCACTTCCAGGAACCACTCATACCCACTGCCCATAGACCCTCATTCCCCACATTCCTGTTCCACCCCAGGAGTATACACCTTCTTTGTCACCTGGACAGTCCTTCGGCTGCTAACCTCGCTTGCCTTGGGTTACTGTAACAGACCGGACCGGAAGTCTCTGGGCTCTGTGGTAGCTACAGGGTTCCTTCCAAGAGTCCAATCCTTCCTCTGCGCACTCTCTCACCTAGAGAGAGACGCTCACAGGCCAAAACCACCTGTTCATCCAACCTCAAACACCACTCTCGCCTGAAGAGAGTGTTTCACAACTAGTCACAAGCCATACGCAGTCCAGCACTGTGTGGCTGCAAAAACGCACGGAAATACAGACTCTGTCTTCCTCAAAATGGTTCAAAAATGGAAAAATGGTCTCACGGTCACGTCTTTGGGACAGAGGCTTCAAGCACAAGCTCCATTTCGAACAGACGATGCACACAGATTCCCCAGAAACCACACAAATTTTTTTGGTTCAGAACAGAGGTGAAACCGACTCTTTCAGAATCAATCATAGGCTTCTGGTTTAGTATGGAAGTATACACAGGTTTTCTTAGAGCCAAACACAAGCTTTTTGAATCACAGGGACACGCGAAGGTTCTCTGCAGAACTCAGGTCAGTTTTACTACTCAGAGCTCATACACGCTCAGGCCGTCCAATCGAATGGGAGAAGGAACCCCTCTCACAATCCACCCTGACCCTTTTATTCACATGCACCAGGGTTGAAACTTGTCGCCCTGAAGACTGCATGCGTTCCACCAGCATGCATCACCTTCCCTTGGTTGGGAACTTAGGATAAAACATGAAATGCTCATGCCTTCTTGGAATAATATTAAAATATTATTCCCAAGTATGAAGCCCCCTAGTCTTAACACTTAGCCCCTTTTTCGACCTTCCAGCCCCTAATCCCTTGCCCACTCTATGGTATCTTAGTCCCCCTTCACTCATTCATTGTGGTTGGTCTGCACCTGCCAGTGTTTACAATTTTATTAAATGTTCTGCATGATTACATATACAACAACATGCTCCTGGCCTTCAACACTTAGGCTCCCTGGCCTAACAAACACATAAGCCACCAGCTTATAAAAACTTGGCTCACCAGCCTATAAAACATAATTAAAATTCCTTTCAGAACATGATTTACAACAGGGCTCGGTCTTGGGGACACTACAATCCCCCTCCCCTTATTTCTGCATTTTCCTCAGTGCAACTTACACTGTCTCTGCAAGCCTTTCAAAATTTTCAAAAAGATGTGGGTACTCTGCCCACATAGCATCTGCATGCTCCCATGTCACATCCTTAGGACCGTACCAGGTCCACTGGACCTTTACAAGATCTATAGCTCGATTCTGGAGCTATTTGCTTTTCCTGTCCAATATGCGCACATGATGCATTTGCAGGACACCTTCTGGTTCCGCCTGAATCACATTCCAATCGATAACATGATTAGCATCAGGTACATATTTCTTAAGCAGTGAAACATAAAAAACATTATGAACAGTCATAGATGCAGTTAATGCAAGCATGTATGCAACTGGCCCAATCCTTTCCAGGATCTCAAATGGCCCACAAAATCTTGCTACCAATTTGGCGCAACTTCACAACTTCAGGGAACTTCGGTTAGTATTCACTTTCAGGAAAACATGGTCACCCACTTTGAATTCTTTGTGGTTTCTGTTACTGTCAGCGTAACTTTTCTGCCTATCTTGGGAAGCTTTCAGATTCCGTTTAATTTTTATCATTTTATCTTCCATCTCTTTGAGCAGTTCAGGCCCAACTACTACTCTATCAACTGGATTATCCCAGCTCACTGGAGTGTTGCATTTTCTTCCATAAAGTGCTTCGAATGGGCTCATCTTCAATGATGCATGATACCCATTATTGTAGGCGAGTTCTACCAAATGCAGGTAGTTTTCCCACCTTGATGGTTTATCCATCACATACATTCTCAGTATGTCTTATATTACCCCGTTCACCCTCTCTGTCTGACCATCAGACTCAGGATGATACACTGTACTAAAGTTCAGATTCGTTCTGAATCCTTTGAACAGTCCTTTCCAGAAATTTGAAGTGAATTTTGGGTCCCTATCAGACACAATTGTCTTAGGAATTTTGTGCAAGTGTGCAACTTCTTTTAAAAAGATATCAACAACATCAGCTACTCTATGTGTGGTTTTTCGTGGAATAAAATGGGCAGCTTTAGTAATCTTGTCCACCACCACCATGATTGAATCATGTTGCTTGCTTGTTCTAGGTAGTCCAGTGATAAAATCCATTGTTACCACGTCCTATTTCCTCTCAGGAATGGGTAAAGGCTGCAACAACCCTGCTGGGTGCCCATGCTCAGCCTTAACTTTCTGGCACTCCATACATCTGGAAATGTAACTGGCGATTTCTTTCTTCAGTCCGAGCCAAAAGTAATGGCTTTTGACTGCTGCCACAATTTTCTGGTATCCAGGATGCCCAGCATAAGACACGTTATGTATTTCTTTCAGAATTTCCAGCTTCAAATCTTGGACATTGGGTACATACACTCTATTTTTATATAGAAGTAAGCCATCAGTTCCCAAGGTGTAACTTTCCTCGGTATGTGGTCTCTCACACTGTTGTAGCTTTGCTACTAGACCTCTGTACTGCAAATCAACATTTGCAGCTTCCAAAATTCTATCTTTAATCTCAGTCCTGTACATGATAATGTTTGTAGCATGTAATTCGTGCACTTTTCTATTGAGTGCATCAACCACCTTATTTTATTTCCCTTTGATATGCTTGATATCAATTCATATTCGCATAGAAACTCCAACCATCTTATTTGCCTAGCATTTAAAGTCGGCTGATCAAATAAATACTTCAGACTGTTGTGGTTTGTTCTCAACTCGAATCTCTTTCCCATGAGGTAATGTCTCCATTTCCTCAAGGCGTGGACGATTGCTGCCAGCTCTAAATCATGAGTGGCATAATTCCTCTCATGCTCCTTCAACTTTCAGGACTCATAACAAACTACAAATCCCTCTTGGATGAAAACTCCTCCCAGCCCTTCCTTACATGCATTTGTGCACACCACATAATCATTATTTGGATCTGGAATCTTCAGGATTGGAGCGCGGGTTAGCAAATGCTTCAATCACTGGAATTTAATCTCACATTGTTCAGTCCACTGGAACTTCTTCTCCTTCCTTTGCAAGGAAGTGATAGAATGAGCTATCTTTGAGAATCCAGCTATAAACCTTCTATAGTAGCCTACCAGACCCATAAAATATCTAACCTCCGCCAAATTCCTTGGTGCTAACCATCCTTGAATGGCCTCAACCTTTTCAGGATCCACAATGATCCCTTCCTTTGATATAATGTGCCCGAAATAATGAATCTGCCTTTGATAAAATAAGCACTTGCTCAGTTTTGCGTACAACTGTTGTTCTCTCAACACCTGCAACACCATTCTTAGGTGTTTCTCATGTTATTCCTCTATCTTGGAATACACCAAGATGTCGTCCAGGAAGACTATGAAAAACTTGTCCAAATAATCTCTGAACACTCCATTCATTAAGCACATGAAAACAATAAGCACGTTGGACAGCTCAAACGGCGCCACCGTGAACTCATAATGACCTTACCTTGTTCTAAAGGTGGTCTTGTTGATGTCATCATCATTTATTCTCACTTGGTTATATCCAGATCTGAGGTCTATTTTTGAAAATATTTTCGCATCCTTCAACTGATCAAAAAGATCACCAATCCTTGGCAGAGGATACTTGTTCTTGACAGTGACCTTATTCAACTGCCGAAAATCAATGCACGATCTCAGCGTCCCATCTCTCTTCTTCACGAATAGGACCAGGGCTCCCCACGATGACACGCTGGGGCAAATGTATCTGTTCTTTAGTATCTCTTCGAGCTACGATTGCAACTCCTTTAGCTCTGGTGTACTCATTCTATATGGGGATTTTGAAACTGGAGCTTCTCCTGGCATTAGATTTATAGAAAAATTGATGTCCCTCTTCGGAGGTAGTCCAGGTACCTCCTGAAATATGTCCTTGAACTCTGTGAGTACCTCATGGTCTTCCAGTTTCGAGACCGCATCACTGAGTGCTTCTTCCACCCGAGCTGCAAATAACTGATGGCCTTTCTGGTAACCTTTCTTCAGCTACATGGATGAGATTTCCCTAACAGCCACAACCCTTGGAATTCCTTGGACTATTACCTGATTTCCCTCTTCGTCTAGGCATGTAAACTTCTTATTACAATAGTCCAGTAGGGTACGATGCTAGTCCAACCAGTCCATCCCAATTAGGCAGTCGTAAGAGCCTAAAGGAAGAATATTCAATTCAGCATTAGTGCTCAATCCTCCCATGTCCACTGAACAGAACTTAACCAATTCAGTGACCTTTCTCTTGGTTCTTGTGGCCAACTGCACTAACCAAGACTTTTCATGTTTGCTTCTTGTTAGATGCAAACTTTCCACCACTCTAGGATCTATATAACTATGGCTAGCCCCTGAATCAATTAAAATAACAAGTGGTCGGTTGTTGATCGTACCTTCCACTTCAATCATGTGCGATTTAAATTCTTCTCGTTTATTGTCCAGGGCTGTGTAAATCCTCGGCATTCTGCTACCCATATCCTCCATTGTTTCAGCCTGCTGAACAGTATGGATAGTTCTCGCTTTATCTTTTCTATGGGGGTAGTCTCTGTACCTATGATTCCCTTTATAGCCCCAACACTCCATAGGTGGAGGCCTTGGCATCTTCTCACTCCCTTCAACTTTCCTAGGCTCTCTAAAAGATGACTATCCCCAAGGACTGTTCCTAAAAAAGGGAGGCATGTTTCCCTTCTACCTCTGTTCTTTCTTAAACCTCTTCTAGTCATCCCAAGCCTTCTGAAGGGTAGGCTTTTCTCTTTGTTGTTGATATAAGAATTTCACCCTTCTTATGGTTTCTTCCATGGTCTTAGGATCGTCATATTGAATCTTGTCACCAATGGAAGGTGGCAGTCCACTCAGGTACCTTTGAATTTTGACAGCCTCGTCCTTGATGAATGGAACATACTTCAGTAGTTCTAGAAAAATCCGTTCATACTCATCAATGGTCATGCTGCCCAACTTGAGTTTGAATATCTCCTTCATCTTTTTGTCATAGTATATTTTGGTCAGGTATTTCTTCTCAAAATACCTCTTAAACTCCCTCCACGTGACCTCTTTCTCTCTGATGTGTTGCACATGCACAAATTGATCCCACCACATGGATGCTTTTCCTTTCAGCTGATACATTGCAATATTTTCCTTTTGCATGGGCAGAATAATTCTGCAGTTGGAAGTATTTCTTCATGCCCAACAACCATGTTTTGCCATCTTCTTCCTTCTTATGTTCACCATCGAACGTAGGCGGTTTAATATTGATGATTTCCCCTTTCAATTCATTCCTTCCAGATTTCCGGTGTTTTCTTGTAGGAGACGAGCTTGAACTGTTGTGTGTCCCCCTACCGGAATGTCTTTGGGAGTGACTAAGATGTCTTCTACTACTCCTCGATATCCTTCTCCTCTTAGGAGTTCTAAAACTTCTTGATCTCCTTCTTCTCTCAGGGGTTAGGTGACCCTCTGTCTTACTTGATTCTCTTCCCTTCTCGAGTTTCCTCTCTATTCTTTCCAGGCTCTTCAACACTTATAAGTTGAATTCACCCTGTCGATCCCTGATGTTCCTGAGCTTTCGGCTATCATCTCAGCGAGCCTGGGCATCTCTTTCCAATCCTTCAATGATTTTCATTATGTGTCCTTCCTTATCCTTCTATTTTCCGTTCCCATTAGAGTTCGATCCTTCAACTTCCACGCTGACATCCTTTCCTTCCCGTTCGTCTTCTATTTCGGAGGCAATCTGCACCTCTTCCCATTCCATACTCAGCGCCGATTTTTTGACTGTCCTCACACTTGTTGAACTCTGCACGCACAATGTGCAATTCAATTCGAAGTTTGTCATGCTAATAATCCCTTATGGAAATAATCTACAACATTCATAAGCCCATACGAACTAATACACAATTGTTTCGATTCATTAAGTTTTCTGAGCTTCTTGTTCGGCTCTGCTAAATTTGGGATTTTCGGGACTTCGGGTTTTCGGTACCCAAAACTTCGGGATTTCAGGATTTCGGGTTTTCGGTACCCAAAAGTTCAATTATGCAATGACTCCCAAACTTTTGTTGTTACAGTCCCCAAAATCTAAATTTTTGGTTCGCTTTACTCTCTGGGTCCACAACACAGCTGTTACCCTCAATCATAGTGGTGCATGGCACGTTCCGGAGAATCCATGTCACCTTTGGTGACTTCATCAAGGTCCCACCACTCTTGCATGTCTTCTTGACTCACTGGCATGCGGTACACGTTCATGCACCCACGTCCTTTCCGAACAAGAATCCAACAATCAAGTTCTCCTCTACGATCTGTGTGTATATTGTTTCGAGATTTCAGGGTTTCGGGTTTTAGGACTTCGGGTTTCAGGGTTTTGATACTTAAGACTTCCCGTTTCACTCTCCTTTCCAACCCCTGACTTCCGAAATTCCAATTTTGTGAAATCCAAAAGGTTTCATGACTAACTCGAGCACGACTCCTCTAGATCTGACGGTCGAGCCTTCCTCTCAGATCTATCACATAGACCTCCATGGTTTTCGGGAATTCGCGTATCACGATTCCCAGGTTCCTGTGCATCTCAGAACGTGTTTTTAAACCCTTTGCACATTTTACTGATCCAAGGGTCATGAAGGTTCATCATTTCCCTCCCGAACAAATCCTAAGGCTCCTCCAGCACTGCTGGTGTGGAGTCCTCTCTCTTCCTGTGGCCTTATACCACACTGGCTGCGATTTTATAACACCGCTACACCTCCTAAGCTTATAAACGCATCAAGTAACTCCTTGACACTCCAGGGCATGCCAGGGTTCGAAATTGGTCTTCCAGGTGCAATATCTCCTCACACCCTTGGTCCAAATACCACTCCACTGGCCCATCTAGGCTCAGTGTCGAAACCTGGGCTCTAATATCATACTGTAACACCCCTTTCACTACTATGTAGGTGCTACTATGTGGAATAACAACATTCTCACTCTCAATTAATCACATGCATTTAAAACAAGTTAAACACATTCAAACACAAAGTAATCATACGATTTACTTCCATAATCAACAATCAATACTATTTAACATCAATTCATATACACAATGAAAAACATGTTAGTTATAATATCATACAGAGATGCAAAATCATAAATTAACTTCCTCTGATACTTATCTTTTAACAGTGGTAGATTCCACCAACAAGGTGGAGGCCTTCCACAAACCTCCCAGCCTTAGACCGCACTTCTCATCAAGCTCAGCAGTGGGTCACCCCCGAACTGGGACTAAGCTCCACCTCGATACAAGGAATCCTAGGCTAGGCTGAGGTTACAGGGAAAACAACACACAACCACAAGGAAGGGATTCACTTCCAGGAGCCACTCATGCTCACTTCCCACAGACCCTCATTCCCCGCATGCCTATTCCACCCCAGGAATATACACCTTCTCTGTCACCTGGACAGTCCTTCGACTGCTAACCTGCCTTGCCTTGGGTTACAGCAACAGACCAGACCGAAAGTCTCCGGGCTCCGTGGCAGCTACAAGGTTCCTTCCAGGAGTCCTCTCCTTCCTTTGCGCACTCTCTCACCTAGAGATAGACTCTCATAGGCCAAAACAACCTTTTCATCCAACCTCAAACACCAGTCTCACCTGGAGAGAGTGTTTCAAAACTGGTCACGAGCCATACGTAGTCTATCACTGCACGGCCGCAACAACCCATGGAAATACAAACTCCGACTTCCTCAAAACGGGTTTACAAATGGAAAAATGGTCTGACGGTCACGACTTCAGGACAGAGGCTTCATGCACAATCTCCATTTCGAATAGAGGATGCACACGGATTCCCCAGACACCACACAGACTTTTTTGGTGCAGAACAGAGGTGAAACCAGCTCTTTTGGAATCAATCACAGGCTTCTGGTTCAGTACGGAGGTATACACAGGTTTTCTTAGAGCCAGACACAAGATTTTCGGATCACAGGTACACACGAAGGTTCTCTGCAGAACTCAGGTCAGTCGTACTGCTCAGATCCTATACATGCTCAAGCCGTCTGATCGAATGGGAGAAGGAACCCCTCTCACAACTGACCCTGGCCCTTTTATTCACATGCACCAGGGTCGACACTTGTCGCCTTGGAGACTGCATGCGTTCCACCAGCACGCATCACCTTCCCTTGGTCGGGAACTTAGGATAAAACATGAAATTCTCATGCCTTTTTGGAATAATATTAAAATATTATTCCTAAGGTTGAAGCCCCCTAGGCTTAACACTTAGCCCCTTTTCCCACCTTCCAGCCCCTAATCCCTTTCCCACTCTGTGGAAGCTCAGTCCCCCTTCACTCATTCATCGTGGTCGGTCTGCACCTGGCAGTGTTTACAATTTTATTAAATGTTCTCCATGATTACATATACAACAACAGGCTCCTGGCCTTCAACACTTAGGGTCCCTGGCCTGACAAACACATAAGCCACCAGCTTATAAAAACTTGGCTCACCAGCCTATAAAACATAATTACAATTCCTTTCAGAACATGATTTACAACAGGGTCTATCCTTGGGGACACTACAACACCCTCCGCAATATACAAATTGACTACTGGATTTTGGCATCGTCCACTCTTCCATGTTACAGATTATGCCTTCAAATGTTCTGAGCGATACAATTTAAACGTCGAGGCCATGCGTCTTCTAAAGTAGTTATATACTTAGTCGCCTTTCTATGATCGTGGGTTACAACATTTGCGTGTTGACATATCTTCATCTCCATCTATATCCTCACATGATGAATCCAACCGCTCGTTGTTCCTTTTCATACTTAATCAATTTTACGCCCGCGGTTGTCGGGTTCGCATTTTCGAACTATCCTGCTTCTTGTTCCATGAGATACATTTTCCACTCAAAATTTCCGTGATCTACAATTCCACCGTGGACTCCTTCGTCCTTTTCCCCTTTTTTTCTTCCCATGTATTATGGGACTATAAAGTATGGACATGATATTTTATAGAGCATTTACGGATTTGGCATTCCATACATAGCCACTTTTTGGACCGTGATTTCTTGGCCGAGTGGGCTCAAAATTGGGCCTCGATTGTTCTATGCCCTACAAATAGCACCCAGAATTCGGTGATATACAAATTGACAAGCGGACCTAGGGGTTGTATGGCTCAACATTGCACTTATTGTTTTGTGTCCTCCAAACAGCACTCGTAGTTCCGCGATATTCAAATTGACAGACATAATCCAGGGCTGGCGCAGTTTGCTTGTTCTTATTCTGTGATATAAATTTTCCACTAAAAATTTCTGTGATCTGCAATTCCACCGCAGACTCCTTCGTCCTTTTTCCCTTTTTTTATTCCCATGTATTATGGGACTATAAAGTATGGACATGATATTTTATAGAGCATGTACGGCTTCCGCATTCCTTACATAGCCACTTTTTGGATCGCGGGTTCTCGGGAGGCGGGCTCAAAATTGGGCTTCCATTGTTTCGTGATCTACAAATAGCACCCAGAATTTTGCGATATTCAAATTGGCAAGAGGACCTGCGGGCTGGATGACTCAACATTTCACTTCTATTGTTATGTGTCCTCCAAACAGTGGTCGCAGTTCCACGATATACAAATTGATAGACAGACTCCAAGGATGGCACGGTCAAAATTGCCATTGCTTACGGATGTCAATCCCTATCAACTATCTATCAGTCTCTAAAAACATTATTTTCAATACTAAATTAGTTCTTACTAGTGAAAACTGGACACGCTGGTGCGAAACAGTTGGCATCACACCCTCCACAATATACAAATTGACTACCAGATTTCAACATCCTCTGCTCTTCTATGTCACAGATTATGCTTTCAAATGTTCTGAGTGATGCAATTTAAACGTCGGGGCCACACGTCTTCTAGAGAGACCTTCCCTTCTTCCCATCTATTATCGTTTTCTAGTTATATACTTAGTCTCCTTTCTATGATTGCGGGTTCCAACGTTTTCTTATTGACATATCTTCATCTCCATCTATATCCTCACATGACGAATCCAACCGACCACTGTTCCTTTTCATAGTTAGTCAATTTTATGCCCACGGTTGTCGGGTTGGCACTTTCGAACTGTGTTGCTTCTTGTTCCATGAGATACATTTTTCACTCAAAAGTTTCATGATCTACAATTCCACCGCAGACTCCTTCATCCTTTTTCCCTTTTTATCTTCCCATGTATTATGGGACTGTAAAGTATGAACATAAGATTTTATAGAGCATTTATGGATTCCACATTCCATATGTAGCCAGTTTGTGGATTGTGGGTTCTCGGCCAGGTGGGCTCAAAATTGGGCCTCCATTGTTCTGTGTCGTACAAATAGCACCCATAATTCCACAATATACAAATTGACAAGCGGACCTGTCGGCTGGCTGGCTCAACATTTCACTTCTATTGTTATGTGTCCTCCAAACAATGCTCGTACTTCCACGATATACAAATTGACTGGCGGACTCCAGGGCTAGCGGGGTCAATATTGTCATTGTTTACATATGGTAATCCCTATCAAGTATCAAATAGTGTCTAAAAACATTATTTTCAATACTAAATTAGCTCTTACTAGTGACACGTGGACACACTGGCATGAAATAGTTGGCATCACACCCTCTGGAATATATAATTTGACTATTGGATTCCGACATCGTCTGCTCTTTTGTGTTGCAGATTATGCATTCAAATTTTCCGAGCGATACAATTTGAACGCCGGGGCCTCACATCTTCTGGAGAGACCTTCTCATCCTATTTTGGATCCTCCTGTTGTCGGGTTCACGAAATGTCCAATTCTTGGATACTATTTTGGGATAGTGCTTTCGAACTCTGCTGGTTCTTGTTCCATAATATACATCCTGCAAAATAAATTTATGTTCTCTACAATTCCACCACGCACTCAACCCTTTTTCCCTTTTCTTCTTTCCATGTGTTATCACCTTCTGGTTATATACTTTGTTGCCTTTATATGATCGCGGGTTCCATTGTTGTTAGGCTGACATATCTTCATTTCCATCTATATCCTCACATTACGAATCCGATCGACCGTTGTTCCTTTCCATACTTAGGCAATTTTATGGCCACGCTTGTCGGGTTCGTGCTTTTGAACTCTATTGCTTCTTGTTCCATGATTTACATATTAAACTAAAAACTTCCATCATCTACAATTCCACCATGGATTCCTCGAACTCGCAAGCTTCATTCTACCACGGTTCACAAATGTTTTAAAGTGTCTGTCCCTATCTTCCATCCCCACTAACTTCCTGTCGTTCCTAATATACATTAGTTATGCTCTTACTAGTGACAATTGAATACAATCATATGAAATTGTTGGCAACTGGCCCTCCGCAATATAGAAATTGACTACCTGGTTCACATCTTGTACTCAAAATTTCCGTCATCTACAATTCACCGCAAACTCCTTAGTCATTTTTCCCTTTTCTTCTTCCCATGTATTATGGATTTCTATCTATATACTTAGTCTCCTTCCTATAATCGTGAGTTCCAGAGTTGGAGGGATGACATATCTTGATCTCCATCTACCTTTCCATACTTAGCCAATTTTATGGCGACAGTTGTCGGGTTGGCGATTTTGAACTTTGTTGCTTCTTGTTCCATGATGTACATCTCAGACTCAAAATTTTCATTCTCTACAATTCCATCCCGGACTCCTAGAACTCGCAAGCTTCACGCTACCAATGTTCACAAATGTTTCAAAGTATCTGTTGTTGCCTTCCATCCCCACTAACTTCTTGTCCTTCCTAATATACATTGGTTATGCTCTTACTAGTGACTCTTACTAGTGACAACTTCATACACTAATACGAAACAGTTCGTATTCTTCCCTCTGTAATATACAAATTGACTACCGGGTTTCTACATTGTCCCCTCTACCGTGTTACAGATTATGCATTCAAATATTCTAAATGATACAATTTGACCGTCGAGGCCTCGTGTCTTCTGGGGAGACCTTGTCATCCTATTTTGGATCCTCGTGTTGAGGGTTTCACGAAATCTCCAATTCTTAGTCATTGTTTTGGGTTGGTGCATTCAAAGTTTGTTGCTTCTTGTTTCGTGATATACATATTGCATTCAAAATTTCCTTGATTTACAATTCCATTGTGGACTCCTTAGTCCTTTTTCCCTTTTCTTCTTCCCATGTATTATCGCTTTGTGGTTATATACTTGATCGCTTTTCTATGATTGTGGGTTCCAGCATTGGCAGGATGACATATATTCATCTCCATCTATATCCTCACATAATGAATCCGACTGACCATTGTTCCTTTCCATACTTTGCCAATTTTATGACCGTGGTTGCCAGGTTGGCACTTTCCAACTCCATTGCTTCTTGTTATGTGCTATACATCGTGCACTCAAAACTTTCGTGATCTACAATTCCACCATGGATTCCTCGAACTCGCAAGCTTCACTCTACCATGACCCACAAATGTTTGAAAGTATCTGTCGTTGCCTTCTATCCCCACTAAATTCCTGTTCTTCCTGATATACATTAGCTATGCTCTTACTAGTGCTATACAAATTTCCCTCTAAACTGTCCTACCATACCCACTTCGGTGTTACACATATTTCACTCAAAAAATTTTGAGACATACAATTTGACCCTCGCTCCCTCACCTCCAATGGTTGTACCTTGTAACCCTATTTTGAAGATGTTTTTTCCTGTGCCCACGACCTCCATACTTTCTTAGTATGCAATTAGAAATATTTCATGGTAACAGTTGACCAAGTAGGAATCGTCAACATTGTCATTAATGAGAGAAACGCTCGAGGAGATCTCCCATTATTACACATTAAACCAAGATATGCAGAGATTTATTTTGTCCCTTCTGATTTTTCATCTCGAACACGCGTTGTCATGTTGGCCCGCTCAAGAAATATACAATGCTTAATCATTCATTGTCCTATCCACCATGTTCACATTTCTATGTATGCAATTACTAGTGTTTAATATTAACAACGCATCATACAACACCCGTCCAAATTGTCATTAATGAATGAAAGTCTCGAGGAGATATCCCATTCACACGCATTGCACCAAGATTTGTGCAGGGTTATATTATCCCTTCCAACTTTTCATTTCATTCATCGTCTGGAGAAAACAACTGTTCTTGTAGACTTATGGCAACAGGTCGACAACAGTTTTGTGGAGATACAGTAAATATCTTTGAACATGAGGACCATAACTTCCAGTGGTCCAAGGCATACTTTTACTATTCATCCCATTCTTCCCAGAATGAAGTGATTTGGACCTCTGGAGTCGCTCACGCAGGATGCGTCCTAAGGTTTTTTACTGTAAGGAGGTGGTCTCTTGGTGCACCGAAAAATATATTCCAAGCCAAATAATTATTCCACTGCACGACCATTCTCCTGTTTCTTTATCACCTCAAGTCATCCGCAAGATGTTAAAATTGTTCAACATTGACATTCAGAGGACAAGACTGCAAGCAGTTCCTAGAAAAACATGATAAGGGGTTGGACATCTTGGCTGAGTTCCTTGAAGGCCCAAAAAAAGTTCATGAAGATATCAAAAAGTTGCAGGTAAGTTCCTTTAGAAATCCATTCCGGGAAATTGCTTGGTTATTTACAAGAATAACGGGACATGCATCTACAACAAGGCTTTCCCATATAATTATTTATATTTTGTACTTCACAGTCAAGGAACAATTCATTTTCGATTGGGGGAAGCTAATTTCCATTGAGATATGTTCCTAGTTGTGATGATTCAAATAATCGAATAAATTTATATGTCATCCTACTTGATTTTCTCAATTGTGCATTGTTGTTCATTTCCAAAACTTTCTCTTTCCAATAAAATAAACTGTGGATTCGATCTAGTAACATTCTGGTACCAGGACTTGTGGAGGCACAAGGCCTCCCATTGTTTTTATGAAGTTTTTAATGGCTTTGTCTCAGTTTTCAAATATTTATTGTTAGGGAAGGATGCTCTGTGGATGTCTGGCTAGGCAACCAAGTTTTTGAACATGAAGGGCACACTAGAACAAAAGGAAAATCATAGTGTACAAATGGTCTTTGGCTCTAAGTAAAATCCAGCTTTCCTTCCATGCCACATCACAGACAAGATGCTTTTTGTAGAAATAACAAGGCAATACAACCACTGGTTGCATTTTTTCCATGACAAGAAAAAAAAAACAATCCATTCCTCTACCCTGGAAAGTCGGAGACTTCATATGAAGAAATGTCAACAAGATTGACAAATTTGCCGGCCATTTGAAGAAATTGAACCTAATGTATGCTGAAAGGCTAAAAGGGTTCGACCCTAATGGGATTTTTGAGAACATTTACTGGAAATTGGCTTTAACAACCCTTTTATCCATAGATACCTGACCAAAGACAGGGACAGTGATGACAACAATCCTTCTTCTGACGATTGCGACGTAGAGACATTGTACGACGTAATTGAATTGTATAGACAACAGGAAAAAGTATCCAGTGAGAAGAGTGCCCAGTCCCCCGCCAACACTCCCAAGATCACAACATCATGAAGCATCGCTTGATTGACCCACCCCAGTAAGAAAGCAACCCATAAATATTCGAATAGAGGAGGAGATAAGAAGACTCCTCGCATAAAAATTGATAGTTCTCACAAAATTCCACTGATGAATAAGAGAAGAAACAATGCAGGGCAGGCAGACGAACCTAAAATTGAAACTAAGCACATGCACAAAATTGGGTCATCCGCAGTGGAAATAGCTGAGACCAAATTTTTTTACGAAGATGAATCCTTCGTATTCCAGAGCGCTATTTTTTACAGCCAATCTAAAAGTATGGTCACTGAAAAGAGAGATGTAACAAACAGGAAAGGAAAATCTCGCACAGAGATTAAATTTAGGAAAATGTGGCCGTCCCAAATATCCCTATTTCACCAAGTAACTGATGATTCTCTTCATGATTCCATTGGAGGAATTGAAGCGGAAAATTCCAGAGTGAAAGAATGCCTCAACAAATTTGAACGGGCTTTCATTGCAACCCAAGAATTTGTCAGTCCTTTAGCAAAAATTGTGCCTGCTACAACTGCAACCAAGATGAAAGTATCCTCTACCCTCCTTGCATGCTCTAGAGCCCTTGTAGAGAATAACATAAACAAAAGAATGCAGCTAGTTGTTGAATCCCGGGAAACATCGCAAAAATTAGTTTCCTTCGGAAAGAAGGAAAATGATTTGCTCGACCATTTGGAGGTGAATTTAAAAAATGATCAGCATTTCTGTGAAGAGGTGTTGACCCCTTTTTCCAACCATGCCATCAATACATCAGAACTTAAAAGAAGACAAGAGAAACTCACCTCCCCAAAGCGGACCAAAAAAGTAAAAGCATGATGGAAAAAGAAAGTTAAGAACGTGGAGCTCATTGTCGAATCATTTAAACAAGTCATATCATAAAAGAAATATTTATTCACAAGCCTGGTCCAAATAGACTTAGCCAGAAGTACCAACGAGGTTCAAGACCCAAACTTAATTCCCAAATCCTTGTCAGTGACCAAAGAAGCCTTCCATTCACAACTTAATATTTTAAAGGGGTTGTCTTTCGAAAATTTTTACGGCATAGTTGAACATTGTCTACATGAGTTCGAGCACTGGGTATTGGACTATGCATCACACAATGACAAAATTGAGCAGAGTCTGCATAGTATTTCAATGGATCTAAGGAAATTAGAAAACGACCTTTACGACGTAGAAATATGGGATGAAATCAACATGGCCCCCATGAAAAGCTACATTGAATCATGGTTCCAATAGAGAATGGACAACTCGTCTAGGAAGGGCAACAACTGGTCGACACGACTCCAATGACCATCGATGAAAGCAACAAAAATGCATCAACTTCATAGTAAGTCTATAATAGCATCTTGTTTTCTTTATCAATCCAATTTAAGTCTACATTGTCATCTTGTTTTCTTTATCAATCTATTTATTACCTCTTTACATAGAAAATTGTAACCAAAGACTCATAACTTCTAATTTCTTCTTTTCAGGTCTTCCTCTCTACCGCCGCACACTTCTTCTTTCGACATTCCTAATTCTTGTACTTATTTCTTTTTACGGTCTGTGGGAGCCCCAATCCCAGTCTATATGACAAACGCATTTAAATTTCCAGAAATATGTAACAGACATTATTAATTTTTGATAAATTTCAAAGAAAACGGATTCGGGAATGCTTTTATTGTATGTTAAATTTTGGGTGTCCAGGAAGCTTTGTTGTTTGTTCCAAAGAAAACTAATTCGGGAATGCTACATTTTTTGTGTCGTTTTCTATGATAATTTTTTTTTGTCCAGGAACCTTTGTTCATGTAACAGACATTACTACTTTCAAAGAAAATTAATTCGGCAATTCCTTTGTTGCATGACATTTTTACTATTCTATTCTATGCTAAATTTTTGGTGTCCAGGAACCTATAATTTGATAAATTTCAATTTTTTTTGTGTCCAGAAGCCTTTATTTTAAACAAATTAATTTGAGAATGCTAAATTTTTTTCTGTTTTTGTCCACGAACCTATGTAACACACGTTATTGCTATTCTATTGTATTCTTTTAAATGTTGATGTAATTTCCATAAATATGTAACAAACATTATTAATTTTTGATAAATTTCAAAGAAAACTGATTCGGGAATGCTTGTCCGGGAACCTTTGTTGTTTGTTTCAAAGAAAACTAATTAGGGAATGGCAGATTTTTGCGTGTCCTTTTGTGTGCTAATTTTTTTTTTCTCTAGGAACCTTTGTTGATCTAACATGCGTTATTACTTTCTAACAACACTAATTCGGGAATGCCTTTGTTGCACTACATTGTTACTATTCTATTGTATACTAAATTTATGGTGTCCAGGAACCTATGCTTTCAAACATTTCAATTTCTTTTATGTCCAGGAGCCCTTCTTTTAAAGAAAACTAATTTGGGAATGCTAAATTTTTACTATTCTATTCTATACTAAATTTATGGTGAGCCTTTCTTGCAGGACGTTGTTACTATTCTATTGTATGATAAATTTATGGTGTCCAGGTAACTATAATTTGATAAATTTCAATTTCTTTTGTGTCCAAGAGCCATTGTTTTAATAT
>JZKD02S2390039.1:37577-65992 GCA_000966675.3 Picea glauca | reverse complement strand
TTGTCCAGGCTCCTTTTAAATCTTTCTTGTACTATCAAACTTAGATACTAGGAACCTTTGTTGATGTACCAGACATTAATAATTTTTTACCAATTTCAAATTAAATGAATTCGGGAATACTAAATTCTGCATGGATACCACATGTACTTAAACTTGCTACCCACGTGTTTGTACTTGGTCGCATTTATTCTCATTCCAACCTGGCACAGACTATGTCATGCAACACTTTTAAATTTTCAAGTTGAATTGTGTTTTTATTTTATGTTTTATATAGTATAATGTATCATCACATCACATGTATTTCATTTTTATTTTTTCTTTATTTTTAAATTAAACATAGAATTATTCTTCTTATTCAATGTCTCTTTATTTTTAAATTAAATCCAAGGTCATTATTTGTATTAAATTTCTCTTTATTTTTAAATTAAACATAGGGTCATTTTTATTCATATTTGTTTCTCTAAGATCCTATTCTGTAAGAAGTCTCAAGTGGCAAAGGTTCTTCTCTTGAATCTTCTTATTCAATTTCTATTTTTATCTTGAGATGCTTCTTGAATGTATTATGTGTTTCAATCCATTTATTTTATTTTGATAATATATGTAATAAATTGGCATATGCTTCTCCTCTTAAAGATAACATACATGTTCATGTTAGGTGTCACCTGAAACTTAAGAAAGAGGAAATCTCTGATTTTTAGAGACAATTAAAAGTACCTTCACAACTAATTTTAAGATAATGTGAAAAAAAAGGTAGAAAATTGAACAAGCTTTCATAATATATAATTTTTATTTATGAAAAATTTGTATAATTGTTTAAAAATAGGGTTTTTCTAAATTGTTTTTATTTTTTATTTTTTATAATTTCAACAATAATGTACATATAAAATATTAAAGTCAACAAGCCATAAAACTATGATGTTGTATGAGTTTTTTTTTTCTTTTTGTAGAAGATAATTTTCTTCTACTAGTGCAACATATAATGATGTTTTGGAAATGGCCAAGTACAACAAAAAAATGATAGTAGAAACAATAGAGCCACAGGGGTGGATTTTGAAATCATGATATATCCATAGCTATGAAATTAAAAAATATATATTGAAAACAACATTTCTTTATAAAAGGTTATATATTTAAAATTTGTATAAACTACTTTGCAAACTTATTAGTTTCATAAAAGGTTGAATTGTCTTCTCAATATCTTTTAAATTCTACACCTTAACATAGTAAGGAAAACTAGTAGCCATGTTATTTTTATTCTTAGCCATTAGGCTCTTTATCTACAACGCTTTATATATATTCTGGTCAAAGTCTTATCCCACCTTAAATTTGAAATCAAGTAATACATAAGCCTTTCATAATGCATATGTATTTTATAATGAATATGCATTATCTAGAACTATTAAGAAACATTCATGGTGGGCAATTCCTATCAAAGATGTCTCAATAGAATACCTATATAAACTAGGTGATGTACCTAGGGTCATGAAAGGTGGTTTGAGGCCTTATTCATTACCCTTGATCCCAACAAGCATTATTTGAGGTTATAGCCCTTGATTTCATCATCGAACCAATGTTAAGGCCCCAAGATCAATTCATGGTGGGAAATACTCTCAACAACAATCACATTCTTGGTAAAAATACAAAGCTCCCCTACATAAGTCATGTGTGGTTCTTTGAGACATATTCCATGGCCATCAATCTCAAGAATCATTGTTCAAGAACCAAGGCCCTTGATTTCATCCCCTAGTATTATGAAGGCATTGATACTTGTCTGTTGTGTGAAAAACCTCTTATCGATGCTTATGTGTTTTCAGTTGGATTGCAATATATCATACAATGGTTATGTGTGGTTGTTTGATGCCTTGTTCATGGATCTCAAGCACGTGAATCCTTATTCAAGGGTTAAGGCCCTTGATTTCATCCCCACAACATTGTCATGGATCTGTTACATGTCTGTGGTGCACAATACTTCCTAACGATGTTCATATTCTCAACGGAAGGTCAAATATTCCCTACAGAGGCCATGTCTAGTACTTTGAGGCCTTGTTAATATCCCTCAATCTCAATGAGCATTATTCAAGGCCTTAGGACCTTTATTTCATGACCCAATCAATGTAAAATCCCAAAAGTTGATCCCCGGTGAGAATTCCTATAAAAGGTATCTCGATAGAATGCCTATATAAATTATTTGATACACCTAGGGTCATGTGTGGTGGCTTGAGGCTTATTCCTAGACCTCAAGCTCAACAATAATAATTCAAGTCCTTAGGCCCTTGATTGCATCCCCTAACCAATGTTGAGGACTTGATATCAATCAATGATGTTGAGGACTTAAGATCAATCCATAGGGCATGTGAGGTGATTTTAGACATCTTCTATGACCTTCAAGCCCAAGAATAATCATTTAGGGTTCAAGGCACTTGATTTCATCCCTCGACATTATGAAGGAATCAATACATGGTTGTGGTGTGTAATACCTCCTAATGTTTCTCATGTATGTTTTATATGGAGGCCGAATATCCCCTACAAATGTCATGTGTGGTGGTTTAAGGCCTCTTTCTTGACCTTCAAGTCATAGAAGCCTCACTTAGGTACTAAGTCACTTGCTTTCATCCACTTTCCATTGTCAAGGCCCATAGATAAGCCCATTGATCCAGGTGGATATCAGTGGCCACCCACCTCTTCAATTTGGATCACATACAACTTTCATCTTGGAAGTTACAATTTTCATTTTAGCATTTTTTTACAGTCTTTTGAGTCCCAAACTTCCGAGACCATTTTGAGGCCCTAAATAACATTTTTTGGACTTTTGTGGGACAAGAATTATGTCTAGCATACCCTAACCCCCATTGAAACTTGACGTTCTCACATAGACCTTTTCGACAAGGTATTGAACTCTTAAAATGAAGATCGTATGAAAAAGTTACGACCCCGAGAAGTTGATGTACCAACTTACCCCAACGACGCCCACATGACTTTTAGTGCTGCATCTCCTAGGGTTAGATTTTTGGATGTATAGGGTTTTGGAATTAATGTTTTATGTAAAAATACCTCTGGAACCTAATTGTACTCATCTTCTTGCGAATGAGCACAACCATCACATCTCTTCTAAGAGATAAGCCACCACGATTCTAGAAAGCTTGTTTCAGTTTGCATTTTACAATTTCAACATATTTGTTTATCAATAGAAGTCAAGTTTTATTGTCTCTTTGTTATTGTTCATTGAATATCTATGTTAATAATATAGATCTGTATTCATTTCATTCTTCTCATAAAATCTGTATCAATGGTATCAAATCGATCTTCTCCTTGTCATTTTTAGTGCATGTCCCTGACGAGGTCAGGGTATAAAGAGTTGGGTATCAAGCTTGTTTATATTGAAGAGAAGGGCTCTCAAACGCCCAAGCGACCTTCCATGGTAGGAGAAGAGAAATACAATGGGACATGAGATCCTTTCAAACTGTTGCTCAAGGAATCCCTCGCATAACAGAAAATGAGATGATGGATAGTTTTGTGCAAATCCTTCAATGACTACCAACAGACGACACATCTTCTTAGAGAAAAGGCACCACCCCCTTCAAGGTATAGATAAACTTTGATATTCCTATATTTAAAGGTCATATAGACACAAATGTTGTATAAAAATGATTGAATCTACTAGAAGGGTATTTTTTTGTCCATAACTTTTCCAATAGAGAAAAGATTACATTTGTTCTCCTCAAAGACATCTTCCATGTCAAATATTAGTTAGATACTTTTTATGAGCAAGAGGAAATAGAGAAACCCTCATTATTTATAGTCGCACTCACTTGGTAGTTCTTCAGGGATTCTATTAAGGAACAATACTACCACACTGCGGCAGGAAAGGGACCAAACAGTGCCAGATTTCACAAATATATTTCATACCTTGCACACCAAGATGAGTATCAAATATTTTGAGCGACATATGGTGCTCAAGTACTGCAATGGTCTGCATAGATACATTCAAAAATAAATTGATTTTTTGGACATCTCATCCTTGGGCTTGACCTATCAATATGTTGTTAAAATTGAGTAGAATCTTAAACAAAAGACGTGACAGTTTGGGTCTGGGAACCCCTCACAACAGAAGCAGGGAATAGGTAGCCCCAAACTGCAGAACAAAGGGTATAGAAAATATGGATAGCCTCAGGAACACTAGTTTAAGCCACAAACAAATAAGTACAGTGGAAATATGAAGAAAGACACCGAGAAGTGGTGAAACTTCCATAAGAGCCCCTGGAATAACACTATTTATTTTCGCTCGAAGTAGTCATTGGTGGCTGAGGTGAAAGCCTCTGAATCAGATGCAGGTTCTGAATCTGAGTCAGAACTAGAGAAGGGGAGACCGATTATTGATGTGGAACCCAGTGCCACCATTACTACCACCAAGATCCAGCCCGGTGAACCTGATGAGCCAAAGGAAGGAAAGTTCCTTTTTCATTCACAGATGTGGGTGAAGGGTGTTTCACTGCACTTCATCGTTGATCACAGTAGCCATAAAAACCTCATATCAGTGGAGTTTTTCAAGCAGATGGCCCTATCGATAACACCACACCTACAACCATACACCATCAGATGGCTCCACCAAGGAAGTGATCTTCGCGTCAGGAAACAGTGTCGCATGTCCTACGACATCAAACCTTTCAAAGATGAGGTATTGTATAATGTTTATCCCCTTGAAGTTTGTGATGTTCTTTTGGGATAACCTTATTTATGGAAACATCATGTTGTATATGAGTCTAGGCCTTGGAGTGTTATTATTACCTTGGACCAAAAATTGTAAAGGATACCTAAGGTAGTCCCACCTACTGCCATTTCCTTGATATTTGCAAAAGGAATGCAGGAAGGTCATCTCTCAGTCTGGGAAGTTTTTCTTCTTCGTGGTTTGCTCTCAAAGTGAGTATAAGGTTGCAACCACATCCATGGCATCCGTTAATGAACTCTCCACGCAACAGAATCAAGTGGATAAGGTCACGGAAGAATATAAAGACATATTCCCCTCACCCATTGGGGTACCTATGCACTGCCAGGTCAAGAATTCAATCGATTTGACCCCGGTGCACCGCTACCCAATCGACCAGTCTATCGTCGCTCTCTATTAGAAAATGAAGAGATCAAGCTTCAAATCCTAGAATTGATCCAAAAGGGGCACATATGACCCAACTCATCGTCGTGTGGAAGCCCAATCGTGCTTGTGTAGAAGAAATATGGGACATTACAAATTTGCATCGATTACCAAGCCCTAAATAAAATCACAGTTAGGAACCGATACCCGATTACCCAAATTGATGATCTCCTTGACCATTTCAAGGGGGGGAAATACCCCAGTAAGATTGATCTGAAGTTTGGCTACCATCAATTCCCAGTAGAGCAGAGAGATGTATGGAAAACTTCTGTCAATTCCAAAGAAGTTCTTTTTGAATGGTTGGTCATGGCCTTTGGTTTGACGAATTCCCCAAAAAAATTCATGAGGATGATGGAAAATATCTTGAAGAATTTCTCTAATTCTTTTTTGGTGGTGTATTTGGATGAAATCCTCATTTACAACAAGAATTGGGCAGAACACTTGCAACATATTCAGTAGGTTCTGCACACTCTGCGGAAGCACAAGCTACATGAAAATTTGGAAAAATGTTCCTTCAGCATGGACAAGGTCCAATACCTAGGATACATTATTGATGAGAATGGGGTGCATGTGGATCTATCCAAGATCCAGGTCATTTGTGATTGACCAGCCCCTACAACATTTACTTATCTTCGTATCTTTTTAGGCCTTGCCAATTTCTATTGTAGATTCATGTTGGGATTCTCCTATATTGCATGGGCCTTAGCCAAGTAACCAGGGGTGGTGGTAAGGAAAAGTTAATATGGGGCCTGTCACACCATAAAACGTTCAATTATTTGAAGCAACGCTTATGCTTAGCCCAGATCTCTCATCACCCGACTTGTAACAACCCTTTGAGATTGAGACAAATTCTTCAAACTATGTTGTGGGCATAGTTCTCACTCAAAACAAAAACCTTATGGCCTATGATAGTGAGACACTATGAGATGCCATCCGTAAGTACCCTACTTACAAAAAAGAAATGTACTCCATTGTGAAATCCTACCACCAGTGGAGGTATTGCATTTTCGGGAAGGAGACAATCATCCACACTGATCATAATCCATTGCAGTTCATACAGACACAAGGAAAATTTTAGAATGACCGCCATCATAAGTGTTCCACATAGTTGCAGCAGTTCCATATCAAAATCAAGTATAATAAAAGAAGCACCAACCACGTCGTTGATTGCCTTAGACACCCCCCAGTTGAAACACTCACCATGATGTTAAACTCATATGGCCATGAAACCTCTGGATGGACCCAACTCTATGCGAGAGATCCTGACTTTTCTTCCACCTACCATATGTTGGGGGGAAAAATAGTTTCACTGATTTCGATCTTCATGAAGGGATGTTGTGCCATCTGGTCCATCTCTATATTCCATCAAGTGAGCACACAAAGGTGATTTGGGAAGTACACTACAGTCAGGTGGCATGAAACTTCAGCATAAAAAAGACAATGGCAGTGTTGAAACAACATTTCTATTGGCCGAAACTTTGACACGATGTTAGCAAGTATATCAGGTCTTGCACTTCCTGCGCCATTACCAAACCAAACATTAAGAAATAAGGTATGTACAACCCTCTTCCTACTCCTGAAATGCCCGTGGAATCCATATCGATGGACTACATGTCGGGCCTTTCGTTAACTAAGAGAGGAAATGGCTGTTTTTTTTGTGGTTGATCATTTTTCTAAAATGGAGATTCTGGCCTACTGTAAGAAGATCATCACAACAAAGGCCACTATAAAGCTCTTCTTTGAACAAGTGTGGGTAAATTTTGGAATACCACAAACCATCATCTTAGATCGAGACATCCGGTTCCTCAACAAATTCTAGTCGATCCTCTAGTCATTGTTGGATACCAAGCTCACCAAATCGACTTCCTTCCACCCCCAGATGGATGGCCAAACTGAGGTCGTAAACCAGATGATCATGCATATCTTGTGCATGTACAATTACAAGAATCCCCACACATGGGATGAAAGTCTTCCCTATGTTCAACACAACTACAACAGAGCCATACATAGCTCAACCAGCCACAACCCTTTTGAGGTTGGGTTGGGATTTCAACTATTGGGTCCCATGGATGTTGCACTATGCCTTGCATCCACCCAGGCAGACTCATCCCATGCTCAAACTGAAGCCGACAAAGCTACTTAGTTCATTGAAAGGATCCAGCACATCCTCCAATAGTTTCAAGATATTTTACAGAAGTCTAATGCCAAGTGAAAGTAGCACCATGACCAACATCGGGTACCACACAAGTTTCAGGTGGGAGATAAATTTTGGTTGCACTTGTAGAAAGAATGCCTTACGGGGCTCCATCAGAATATTCATCCACTCCTCTATGGACCTTACACCATCACCAATGTTGTGGGTGATAATTATTTTGAGCTCAACATTCCCCCCTTCCTTGAATTGTATCAAATATTTAATGTGGACCTCCTTCGGCCATATTTTCCATCATTATTGGACACCTCAACAATAGCAGAACAATTGAAACCCACATATATCAACCCTAACTGCATGGAACATGCATCCACTGATCATATAGTGGACACGCAGGTCAAGGGAAATTTCCAACAGAGGATCCAACTTAATCGGGTTGTCAAAGCAGGGCAGCTCCTGCACCAAGACAAGTGGCTCACCCAGGGCCAAATTCAACAGAAATTTCCTCATTTGATGGGGGAACTCAACGCAATGGAGACCATTTCTTCCTAAGAAGGGAGGATTGATCTAGGTGAATATCAGTGGCCACCCACCTCTTCTAGTTGGATCACATACAACTTTCATCTTGGCAGTTGAAATTTTCATTTTGGTAGTTTTTTTATAGTTTTTCGAGTCCAAAACTTTCGGGGCCATTTTGAGGCCCTAAATGACGTTTTTTGGAAATTTGGGGGGACAGGGATATTTTAAGGCATATGTAAACCCCTAGAGAAAGTTTTATTTATTGGATAGACCTTTCCAACAAGGTATCAAACGCCTAAAACAAATATCGTATGCAAAACTTAGGACCCCGGGAAGTTGGTGTACCAACTTACCCCAACGGGGCCCACACTACTTTTGGCGCTTCATCTCCTAGTGTTAGGTTTTTGGATGTCTAGAGTTTTGACATTCATGTTTGATGTAAAAAGGAATTTGGAGCCTCATTGTAATCATATTCTTGGGAATGAGCACAACCATCACATCACTTCTCATATATAAGCCACCACCATTCTAGCAAGCTTGTTTCAGTCTACATTTTACAGTTTTAACATATTTTTTTATTAATAGAAGTCAAGTTTTACTGTTTTTCTATTATTGTTCATTGAATCTCTTTGTTAATAATATCAATCTGTATTCATTTATTTATGGTCATAAAATATGGATAAATGGTGTTATCACTTGGACATGTAAAGGGGGTGTTTCCTAAGAAGCGACCCTCTTTGGCGAAAGAATGATAGGAGATGGGTTTAAAAAATCACTTTTCCTGAGTTTTGTGATTCGAGCGCATTTATTTCAAAGGGCGCATGGATCTGAGCGACTAAGATCCATGCACTCAAATATACAGACAAGGTCCAATTCCAGACCCCCCTCGTCATTCTGTCTTTAACGAGGGGGTGGGGATCTGGAATGTGGCATGCAGGTTTCAATGACTTGGATCTGGGCACCTAGATCTGCGGCTGAGATTGGATTCCGAACCCCCCTTGCCTTTCTGTCTTTAATAAGGGGGGGGGGTTCGAAATGAGTGGCTTCATGTGGGTCCCCTTAAACACTTACTGCCTATGTTACTGCCTTCACCTCCCTTTGCCATCTATCCTCCACTCCATCTCTCACCTTCGCCCATCACATCCTCCACTCACCACTGGGCCATAGCCCCTTATCACTCCCATCTGTCACCTCTTTCCAAGTTTCTTACTGCTCACATCCTCCTTGGCAGATGGTCTCATCTCGACCGCTTCCGCAACCTTACATCTACCCCCACATCATCATCTTATGACACTCCACCTCTGACCTGTCTTAGTACAGAGTATGCACCTTCCATCGCCCGCACTCTCCCAGTCACCTTCCATCCATCATATATGTCCGCATGATCATCTCTCGTTTCACCTCCCCCATTAGATCCTTGTCCACGCTCATAAGTGGGTCCCCTTATAGCAGTCCAGTGAAGCAATAGACAACCAAAGACAGTTTTCCACGAATCTCAGGTGCAGAGTCGACTAGGGATTTTCAGAGCCCGATGAATCAGTTAATGAAAATGTGGAAGTTGGATGAGACATCGTCTCATTCCATAAATAGAGGACCAGAGAGCGACAAAGCGTGGAGGTGACTGTCAGTCCTTTTTGAAAGAGATCGCATCCGACAGACGACTGTATGGGCAGTATGCCCAACGTCTACATGCGCATCCTGACAGAGAAGCTCCTCAACGTTAAGCATTGATCTCATGACATGATCGTGTCTCATACATCTGAGCCGGTCTGAGTATATGTAGGCATTTTTTCCATTTTTGTTGGTATCGACTGTAGAGCTAAGCTCACGATTGTAAAGTTTACTGAGACCTTTGGTTCTTTGGTTATGTATGGTATTCTGAGACTTCTCGTTTAATGAAAATCAACTCATTTCATCTATGTGTAACTCATGTGTTAGAACACCTGGGCATGGATGATCTAGTCGGGAGTAGTTTTGTCATTGTGATGGAGGTTTGATCACAGTGTCATTGCAACTCGTTTTAACCAGTTACTCACGTTACCTTTCTTCTTTCACCACTAAGTAACTTGGGCATGGGAGATCCAGTCGAGTTGTTATCACAGCGTCGTGATGAAGGTTTGATCACCATGTTGTTTTAGTTGTGACTTTCAAGTCATATCCTAGTGTCTGGAGCTCCAATCCAAGATGATATTGCATTCAGAGCTTTCCCTTGTTTTCCATTCACCTACTCACCCTTTACTACACTTATTGATTGAAGTTAGATCCGAGACCTCACTTGTTCATGCATTTCTTGGTCCAGTTTTTTGGGTTAAACGATATAGTTATGAGTTTGTTTCCATTTGGTCACCCTTTATAAAACCAACCTGTGACATAAAGCTAATGGGTATCAGGCTTACTCCTGCTGCAATCGAGGAGTGACTCCTGGTGCTAATATTTTCGGCATTGTTTCCAGGGACAAAGTTGAAAATCTTCCCTGGGATTGAACAACATTGAGCCTCTGATTCTGAAGGTGCATCAGGCATCAGATCCCTACAAGATTTTTGTTGTGCCCCTGGCGACTTCATTATGATGACTCCGCTGTGCCGAACCTACTGCTTCAGTTGTGGCTTCCAGAGGTAGGCATATGAGGTCCACCCCTCAGTTTCCCTTGACGATACCTGAAGTAGATCCAAAGAAAATGATCAGAAAAGGAAAGACCCTCAGGGAAGGATTTTATGTTGCTGAACCAGGTATTTCTGACAATTCTCACCTTCCTCTGCCAGAAACTCCATTATCTTCTTGTCAGTTTCCTAGCAGGACTTTTACTAAAGATTCTCGTTTTCTAAACTTTGGGAGTGCTCCTACTGAGTTTCCTTCCCCCAGTATTGCATTGGAGGAAGAAAATCTTGTCACTACTATCTCCCCTGACATTGCAACCTGCTCTAGACCAAGAAATTTAGGAGATTTTCCTACCCTAGGTTTCACCACCCCTCCTCCTACTACTGTTTCTATTGTTGTGCCAGTGTAGCCTTTCACTCCTTCTAACCCAACAACCTTCACCTCAAATCCCCTGTTGTTTACCTTTCCTCCTGCAAGCTCAGTTCTAGTTTCCCCTACTCGAACTACTCCTCCTCCTTATATACCTATGGCAGTTGTTAATCCCCTATTAATAGAATGGATGCCATAGTGGCCGCTAGATATGCTCCACTTGTTTTACCTCAGCCTTTAAATCCTCTCCCTACTGGAGATTACTTTAAGTACATGCCTAAATTCACTGGAGAGGAAGACGTAACTGTTGAAGAGCACCTTGTTTCCTTATACAGTTATGCACACAACCTGAACATTGAAAATGAATTTGTATGGATGAGATTTTTTATCCAAACCCTTTATGGTGAGGTTATGAAATGGTTTAGGGGACTAACCCCTGGATCTATTGTTGGGATTGAGGCTTTAGATAATTCCTTCTTGAGACAGTGGGGAGATAAATAATATCTCATGTACTACATGACAGAGTTTGGGTATTTGAAAAGAATGGAAGGAGAGTTTGTATTTGATTTCTCCAAGAGATTCAATAAAATGTATAATAAGATCCCTTCTGAAATAAAGCCCTCAGAAGCCTCTACCAAAATCACTTATGCTAGTGCTTTTGACCCTAACTTTTTCCTCCTGCTTAGAGAAAGAAGAGATACTTCCTTGGTCAACATGCAATATGCAACCCTGGAAGTAGAATCCAATGTGTTGGCAGTTAATAGACTCAGAAGAAAGTCTGACAGAGACAGAGGAAAGGAAAATCTGAGGCATCAACCTCTAGTTCTTCCATAGCTCACCCTCAAGTGGATGAATTCAGAAAGATGGTAAAGACTCTGTCTGTAGAGATGGAGAAAATGAAAATGGAGGGAAAACAGACGTACAGAAATCCTCAAAACATTGACAACAGAGGAAATTTCAGGAGGCCAAACAATAATGTTCCTCATATTATGCCAAGGGAACTAAGGAACAAATATAGAGAGGATCGAAGAATCCAATATCCCTTGCAAAACAACCTTGTTGTTGATGAAGAAGGGGAAAAAGATGAGCTTGACCCTGAGATCCATTGTTTTGGAGACACCTCCCCTTTTCCTCATTTGACTCAAGCAACATATGAGGAGTCTCTCATGGACAATCAACTTAATGAGCTGAGTAAGGGAGACAAGGCTAGCAACAGCTAGAATAGGTACAACCTCATATCCAAGAAGAAACCTGGAATGCTCGAGGTTCCTGAGTAGCCTACCAGGGAAGAGAAGCCTGATAAAAATGTGGCAGACAACAATAAAGGTAAGAAAATCCGAACCACCTCTCCAGTTGTCCAGACTGTTGGGCACCAAATCGGGCTATATTTTTGTTGCATTTCCATTACCTTTTTGACCTTTTTACACTTAATTACCTATGTTTACTATGCTAAAACCGTGAGGTAAATACCCTTACCCACTCTATTGGAATATTTTATTAATGAAGTGAAGTCACGGAGTTTTGCCTATTCGCAACACTAAAATGATGTTTGACTGCATCTTTTGGAGAACAGGAATTAAGGCCCCAGTATTCCATGGAAGATCTGTTGTTCAGCTGCTTTGAGGACAACAACAACCAAGCCAGGAGGTCGTGCAGATGGAGTCACAGATCCCTGAACCATCTTAGGCATTTCGCTGATCTTGTCTATCTGGTATTGGTGTCGTTCCAACTAATGTATATTTTTAAGGGTACGATTACCATGTTTTGGGGAAAGAGGTTGTTCCCCCTTTTGATGTATAAAACACTGTTTAATCCTATAACTGGGGATGTCCCCGTTAGATTGTAATAACCTTTCTCATATTTATAAAGAACTATCCATTTTGTTGTCTTCATCTTCGCTGTAACTAGTGTAGCCCTGATCAGAGAGTTGAGCCCGTTCTTCTGATCAGGTGTTGTGTCTTATTGTGTGTTATCTAGCAATTTATGCTTACTGTTACAGTGTGTTATTTAGCAATTTATGCTTATTGTTACAGTGTTATTTCTTAGTTTATGCTTGTCGTTACAGCTTGTGATTCTTATGAGTACCTTTCAGAAGTTGTAGTTAATCCAGTTGATAGTAATGTTTTGAATATTAAATTGTGAACCCTTGGCTAGAACGAATTGTACTCTTGCCCCTGCATATACCTTGTGCGTTGCCTTGAAAGGATACACACCCAGATTGATAAATTAATGTAGGAAAAGGGTGAATAAATCGTTCATACCTGGACACCAACATTTTGGCGCCATTGTCGGGGAGGCTAACAAGGTGCAAGACAATGATCCAGACCAACCAGAGGGTCAATCTCTCATCCTAGGGAGAGAATGAGTTTTCTCACTCTGCTTTAGGTCCTGAGCATAGGTGATCTTTTCACTTGTTTTTATTTTTTCTTTTTCGTTTTTGTCAATCTCTTGTTCTGGGGAGGGAGGAGTCTTTTGACGCCCTACTCCAAATCTTGAGTTAAGATTTATTTCTTTTAAACCCTTGTGTTTTTATTGAAACCCTAGCTTTCACCCTGGGGAGGGAGGAGTCCTTTGACACCCTGCTTCAGGTTTGATAAGTATTAGGTCTTTTCTGTGGTGTTTTTTTGTTCTTGTCTAGGGGAGGGAAGATTCCTTTGACACCCTGCTCCGAGCCCTAAACCTTAGATTCTTGTTTTTTTTTCGTTGCCTTTATTTTTCATAAGATCCTTTGTCTTGGGGAAGGAATGGTCCTTTGACACCTTACTTCAAGACTAAAGAATTGTAGATTCATGCTAAGAACCTCACTTGTATGAACAAAGAACCAAATAACGGGGGTAGAGGGAAAGCCCCAAAGAAGGGAGGACCATATTTGGGAAGAAAGACCTTCATCCAGCAAATTATAGAAAAGGTTGAATCAGAAACATCATCTCGCACAACTGTGAGACCAAGGGCACGAAGAGTGAAGTCTGAGGGACAATCAATAGATCAACCAGTGTTGTCTACAACATTCTTGGGTGATACAACACAGCAGGTCCCTCCAACAGTTGAAGAAACATTTAGTGGCATACCTGAACAAGGAAATCTTACGCTGGCAACAGAAGGGGAAGAGGTCGTAAGCAGAGCCTTGACAGAGTCAGACCACTCCAGAAAAAGAGAGAAGGTTATAGCTAAGGGATCAAGTCATCAGAACATAGAAGAAGGGATCGAAGGGGTATTTGCATCACCAAGGGACTAGGGAAGTGCTACTAAAGAAACTCGGCTCTAGGGGGTGAGGAAGCCTTAGACATCTCCTACAGAGTCTGGTGAGATACCTAGCGATTATTGGAAGATATTCATGGCTCCCACAACCTCCACTATTGATTTTCCAATTCGAAACCTGGGAGTTGGTGCACTTACTAAGCCTATTCCATTAGTAGCCTTACCAAACTTTCATGGGCTTGTTTCAGAAGATCCCGACACATTTCTATTTGAATTCGACATAGTATGCCGAGGGTATGACTACACAATGGAAGCCCAAAAGTTGAAATTTTTTCCTTCTACACTAAAAGGGACGGCTCTGCAATGGTTCATGGGCCTTGGAGGAAGCACTATTTCTTCATGGGATGATATGCGAACAACTTTTCTGGAAAAATACCAGGATTACTATAAATCCCAGAACATCAAAGAATAACTTTTCAAGTTCGCACAAAAAGAAGACGAGAGTTTGGAAGATTGTGTGGAATGATTCAAGTACACCTTACAAAGGTCGGGTCACTCTGACCTGGACAAGGAAATTCTAAAACTTATCCTTCTTCGATCTTTCCGTGAGGATGCAATGGAACTATTGAACATTGTGGGAAAATGAGACATCTCTAAGGAAAGCTTTGAAGGTATCTGGAAGTTGTGCATTTAGTGCTCAAGAGGACTTGCAAGAAACAGACAAGGAATTCACTCAGTAAAAGGGTCTGGCGGAGGTGTTACAAAAGCAGAAATCGGAAACCTGCTAGACAATCTGACAACAGATATCCTCAACACCCTATCAGCATAGATGGATACACTACAAGTAAAGCAGAATCAACTGGAATTGGACAGGACTAGGGAAATATTCTGCCCGACGTGTAGAAAGAAGCATCCAGAGAGGGAATGTCCACTAAACTCCATAGAGGAATGTGCAATATGGGAGATAAATCATGCAACAAGCTCATGCCCTTCCCTGCCAGGCCTAAAAGCAGTATTTCAAGGAACGGGGAAAGACCTGGAGCAATTGTACCTCATCGGGTCTAGAAATCCATGGAAACCTCAACCACCGATGGGAAATCAAGGTATGTACTCAGATCCATCTCAGTATTTCAGAAATTCTAATATGAATCCTCAGTCCATGCCCTATCCTTCCATGTGGCCACAATACCAATTTCCACCATGGCAGCAGTGGAACCCTCAAGCCAGTTCAAGATCCGCATGGACCCCAACTTGGTGAGGATCCCCTCCTAGGAAATTTCCTCAATCGATGCCACAACAACAACTCCAACTGCCCTCTAATGTGCCTCCGGGTAACCAACCCACCCATCCTCAGCTCCCCATCCAACCTGATCCAAATCCTAATAGAAGGGGAGTTCATCAAACTAACATTCTTAACCTACCTTCATGTATCATTTTCACTGCAGAGTTGTATGAAATTAATCTACGATCAGGGCAGACAGTTGATGCTCAACCTCGTCTAGTTACCATTGAACGACTCGACAGTGAAGGTAAGGAATCATAACCAATTAGTAAAGAGCCAAAACAAACTGATAAAAATCAGGCATCTCCTGTAAAACAACATCAGTCTGAACCACCTTACCCAAAGAGACTAACCCTAAGTAAATCAAGACCTCAAGATGAATTTGATTTACTAGGAGAACTACAAAATTTATTTGTTAAAATTACCTTATTACAAGCTATGAAGAATGTGCCAATATATGCAAGGACTCTTAGGGAATACTATTCAAAGAAATCTGCAAAGAAATCCAAAGACCCCCTTACCATTCATGTTATGGGAAAATTATCAGATTTCATCATGGGAAAGTCAATGCCTAAAAAGTATGGAGATCCCGGGAACCCAATTCTAATAGTACAAATTAATGGGGTACAGACTCTGAATGTGCTGGTAGACCCGGGTGCTGCCATCAACGTTATCACCACTGAAACCATGAATGCATTAAGCCTTCATAATTTGAAACATACACCTACAGTATTGGAATTGGCAGACTGATCCACAGTCAAACCTGTAGGAAAATTGGAAGATGTAACAATTTCAGTAGATTCATGGCACTATCCAATAGATTTCCAAACTCCGACTGACTGTCAAACCGCCAAAATTTATGACATTAATGGGAAGATAAGGTAAATTTAATTGCAAGATCGGATTTTTACGGCATAATTTTATTTCTAATTTCGAATTGACAGGCTTGTTTTGAAAGGTACCGTTTTTTCAAATATATGCAAGGGCTACGTTTCATTATGCATTTTTCATAGCACACGGAGCTCATCGTCTCTGAGTTAACTACTTTCTGCATGTATACGCATTTCTATCGAAGGAGAGCGAAAACGCAAACTGCGGCCATGGCTCCACGGAAAGCAGCGAAGGCGAATATCGAAGTCGCGGGACAGGGCTCAGAAAATGTTGCCGATACTTCACCCCGAAGTGTCGAATCGATTCCCGACTGGTCGTTTGTGTCAAATGCTCTGCAAGCAGAATTGGTAGATTACTCAAACGACTTTGACGACATCGAAAGGGATGATCTACACACCAAGTACAAGATAATCCTCCAATCCGGGATGCACAGAGTAGCAACCAGGCCACGGTTGCTTCCATATTACGATATTATCTGGTGGGCGTTGGACCACGTAGACTTACCTACCAGGACGATCTTGAACAACCAGCGAGTTACTGTCGGAACTTTTAGGCCCGAGCATCTACAAACCATGTACAAGCTACCTTCGACGTCTGAATATACATATGGTGCTGAGTTCCTGAAGGAATTCAAAGAGAAAGAATGCACCCAGTATGACAAAACCATGCTCGGTTTCATCAAAGATTGGGTTTCGCGCTCTGCGAAATTCAGAGAAAACGACCAGGGCATTTATTCTATCGCTTCTTTGGAGCCACAGTATAAATATGTGGCCATGATGACATGCCGGCTATTTGGGAGAGAAGACACATCACATTTCTACATCGCGTGGGTGCCTCTCATGTTTTGGGTCGCAGAAGGTTGCTCGTTTAATTAGGCAAAGATGCTTTCGGACAGTTTGGCCAACAGTGTCACATAGTATCGGGATCATAAGGCAAGTGGGAGACCGTCCTCTTTTTTCATGTCAGCATATATCATGGACGTGGTATGTTCCATGACACCATTCCCCTTGATGAGCTGGGCTTGGAATCCAGCCCAAGAAAAACCTGTGCATGAGTATCATGACAAACTATGGGAGAATAAGGCAGAAAAGTTTCATATGAGATTTTTAACTGGGTGATGGTACCCCTGCATATCGCCATTTTTGGGCACCCACCACCTCGCGTCTCGGACAACATTGCAACAGGTCTGAGTGGCATAGCGGATTGGTATGTGGAGGCAGAGTTTTCGTATTTCAGAGTTTTTGGGGCTTATGTTCCTCCTCACGCACTGCCCTTGTTCATCCCCGACAAGCTGGCTTGTCGAGAGGTCGCTTGGAAAACGGTAATTGGAGGGGTGAGCAAAGAACTCAAAGGTTACTCAAAGAAGGTATGGCCTTCTTTTCCCATTCGACTGAGTTCCTATTCTTTGTTAGATTTCGGGCATGCCAAAGCCGAGGCTGCTGCCCTGGACGACCTAAGTTTGGCCTCCATCGAAGTTAAGAAACATGATCCGCAGAGGATTGTGAGAAACCATTTGGCTCATTGCGAGATCAAGAGATTTGAGCATGAAAGTTCACCCTCGGATGATGTTTTCCAAGGGGCGAGATCTTATGAAGAAGTACTAGCCCGGATCCAATCATTAGCACCCGAAGACACAACATCTGTATTAAAATTCCAGGAACATAGATGAAGATGTCTCCCCGCTGTGTTGGGAGGTTCGGTTGCTTCTGAGGAAAAACAGAAGGATGCGGAAGGTTCTGAGGACGCGATTTCTGACCTTGGAAAATACCAGGAAGGGGAACAAACGAGGAATCCCGAATCAGAAGAGAAGACTCCAGACCCGCCAAGGAAACAGAGTTCGGAGGCCAAAATAAAAACTCTAGACCCACTAGGGGAACAGAAGCCAGAGACTGAAACACGGATTTTAGATACGCCAAAGGAGCATAATCCTATCAAAACTCCAAAAGAATCAACAAAACAAATAGGAGAGCCCATCACCTTGGTCACACACTTACAGTCGGCACAGGGAAATGTCGGCGAGGGATGGATATATAATGAAGAACTGAGGCCCATAAGAGCAGAAGAACTCCCTCCAAATGAGTTTTTTTTTATAAAAAGGGGAAGGCGGTAGTGAAAAGAGAGTTCTATCAAGAAGGAGAGTCCACTGTGAAAAAATATAAAATCATGACCAATGGAAAAAATAAGAAAAGTGACCAACTTGCCATTGAAATCGCGGGAACGCTGGGGGATATGCTTCAGAAAATCAATTCTCAGTTGGGCTTTTGAATAACCAACTAAAAAGGAAAAATCACCTAATCAAGACTCTCGAGGCTAAATTGGCTATAGTCGCAGAGAATGCTAAAAGTTAGGCCAGCATGGAGATAGAACAGGCCAGAGTGGCCGACAAAAACAAAATAGAAATGCTCAAGACCAAGCTTGAACAAGCACAGTTGGTGGTCTAAGATGGTAGAGCACAGGCGAGCCAACAGAGAAATCTGATTGAACAGTTGCAAGCCCAGGCAGAAATCACTGAGAGCAGAGAAATAGACATCAGCATATTCAAATCCCAAGCTAGCGAGATTTGGAGAAAAATCTTTTCTGCACAACAGAGTTTGCTTGCCAATGTGGGAACAATCCGAGAGGATTGTTTGTTGATGCATCGAATTTTCGAGAACCTGACTGTCAGAGAGAGATATGCACAAGTGGCTCGGGTCACCTTCCAGGAGGCGGTGATAGCCACGGACAATAGAGTTTCGGCAGGTTTTCCCGGACTCACCCTCCCAGAAAAAACTAGAGGTAACATTCTGCTGAAGGATTGGGAGCATAACATTGCCCTGGGCAAGGAACAGGCCCAAAGAGTGACCCATTCATTAGAAGAGGCTTTCAATTCTATAGAGGGCGAGTTGTTGGGTATGGAAATTGGAGGCGACGCAGAAACGTTAATGAAAATGAATTTAGAACAGAGCTCGCTTGATGTGAAAGAGAAGGATGAGATAGAGTCGACCGATATCTCTCAGATGGATAGAGTGGACATGGCTCGAATTGACAAGCACTTGACCCAGCCTAGTGGGCAACTAAGTGCCCTCGACATCATTGATGCACAAATGGGAGACAGGATGCAACAGTTATCCCGAGAATGTTACTTCGTTGAGGCCAGCTGTCAAGCGGAACCTTCACAGCTCATATCTCAACTCGTGCAAATATGTATCGCCTGCACTGAGGTCGTCCGAAGACGAGCACCTGGCACTAGATGAAGACAGAATAGGGGAGATGGAGCGATTTCTCTCTCCTCTGTCATAACTGAATTTTTGCGACCATTGAGATTCTACCTGCCTTGTAGAAATTGTATAAATATACCCCAGAGAGAAATAAACAGGGCTGGACCCTTTTTGAGAAATTGTAATAGAGTTTTTGCATTGAGAGTTAATACAAGTAGATTTGGAGATTCTCAATTCCGTCACTTCTGTATCACAAGTTTGCTTCCTTGTATCTCATTTTTACATTTCAATTCATGTTCATAATTAATGTGCTTCGTTGTAATTTAGTACGACCACTACTATAACGAATGAATCTGAGTTTTCTGTAATTGTTTATTGCCTTTCCTCTGCACCAGCTATCAGTTGTGTAAGACTAATCTATAGTTTCGAAATTCTACATGTATTCTTTGTTACATTGATTATTCTTACATACTTTCCTCTTCCGTTTATGTCGTGAGTTTTCCATCAGCTGGAACTTTACTTTGTAAATGGCTTAATGTTTTTCTTTCATCTCACCCCTTTTATAAAAATATGATATAGTTACAGGAACGAGCCTTATATTTGCATCTATATGTTTCTTCTGCAACCGTAAGTTCTCTTTTATAAGATCAAACTGAGACAGCACTTAATCTTTCCAAAAATCTTTTATACCTTTACTGTTCCCCCCATGACAGCTCCCACACCAACTCAACCTAACGTTGAACCCGGATTATTGAACCAGACTCATATCGCCTTAAATATTTTCAATACTATCCTCAGAACAACAACTAACCGGGCCGAACTTGAACAATCATGGGCAGCCATTGAACGTGACATAACTATTCAGGAGCAGTTCGAAGCCAGACAACCTCAACAAAGAAATCTCCCTTAGACTCTTTCTCCGAAGGTTGACATTTTCCCCTCTCCTTATCTTAACCACTTTCGGATGCCTTGACCCTGTGCTTTTGAGCCTTAAGTACAGACTCAGGAACAACATCTTACTGGCGCCGTTGCCGGGGACCGAAGTTATGAAATCTTTTTCACTGGGAAAACGACATTTTCTTTTCTTTGAAAGTGTTACCCTTTGATAGTGAACAAAGGGTACCCACCCTTTAAGGCTTTTTATCTTTCACTTGGCGACTCCATGAAAAAGTAAACTGGCATTCATTAGAAGGAATACCAGACAGAACCCAGCTGATGAGCAGATTTCGCCAGTTTCTGACCCCGAAAAAATCCTAAAGGCGAGAGGCTCTTTTAAGCCAGCTGCTGCAGTTTACCCACCTGAAATCCCATCACCGAAGGTCGAGAGTCCTTCCAAACCCCCGACCTCGCTCAATCCTTACTTTGACGTTAAACATTCAACGCCCTGTACCGAAATCAGAAGTGAGATTCATCCAACAAGCCCTTTGATACGGAGCGGAAAGGGCCCTTTTGAAGGTTTGTTGTCTTTCAGAACACCATCTTACCTTCAGTTAAATTTCCCAACTTCTCCAAATGCTGAAGAGCGTGTTACACACTCGTTTCTCACACCCGGCGGTTTTCCCGATTCCGTCTCGTACAAGTCCGAGGGACCAACTCCTCGTGTTCATGATTCTTCCTCATCAGAGTCTCCTCTTAGTGAAGAAAATATAAAACCCCTTTTATTTTTTGAAAACCCCATTTATAACTTTCCACAAACAACGATGGCAGCCGCTGGAGGAGGAGTCGGAGGGTTTATAGGAGGAGGAGGAGGGTTTGTCGGAGGAGGAGGTGGAGATCAAGGCCCCCCTCTAGGCGGATCTGGAGGTCAAGGCCCCCCTCTGGGCGGAGCTGGAGGTCAAGCCCCCCCTCCCAGATTTTTCACGAAATTCGCAGCCAGATATGCCCCTTTAGTATTACCCGTCCCCCTACACGATCTTCCAGAAAATTACATTAAAAACTTACCGAAATTCACCAGGGAAGGGGATCTAAATGCGGCCGAGCATATAAATCTTTTCGACCAATTCGTAGATATCTGCGGTATCGAGCATGAGGATGTGTATTCGAGAATCCTTGTCCAAACCTTTGAAGGTCAGGTCTGAACTTGGTTTCGGAGCCTACCCACGACCTCTATCCTGTCATATGACGCTTTGGAAGATGCTTTCCTCAGAAAATGGGGAGAGCGAAAAGACCATCTCTATTATCTAACCGAATTTGGGTCTTTGAAGAAAAAGAACTCAGAAACAGTCTTAGAATTCATCCAGAGATTCAATAAACTATACAATAAAATCCCAGCTGAAGTCAAACCTTCTCCACCCGCGGCCAAAGTGACCTTCGTCGGAGCCTTTGAGCCATATTTCACGCTACTTCTGCGAGAGCGAAGGGGGGCCAGATTAGACCATATGTAGGACGATGCAGTATAAATAGAATCCAATATGATGGCTTCAAGCAAACTTAAGGCTAGAATAGAGACTGGAAATCGTGAGACCAGGCGTTTTAGAGAACAAGTTGGCCCTCCAGGGTCCAACAGATCCTCAGACGATAGGATGGACGATATGGTTAAAGTGATTAAATATTTGTCGAATAAAGTTGCCCGAATGGAACTCGAATAGACTAAGGCTGACTCTTATCCCACATGAGATTTCAAGAGAAATCAAAACCCTCCTAATCAACAAAAACAAATAAAAAGTGAAGATCAAAGGATACAGGCTCCTTTAAAGACTGAAAATTTCATAGGAGCAAACGATTTTCAAGACTACGAAGACTCAGATAACGACGTCGCAAACTTCGGTGATGACTGTAGTCAACCATATCTAACTCGTGAGGACTATGAAATATTTTTAAACACGCCTCAATCGTCAAACGAAAGCGGAGAAAATGATCACACTGAGCTCTGTGAACCTCAACCAGAGTCCGAGGTAATGATGGTTGATTTCCAGCCAAAGTATAACCTAAGATCTAGCAATAAGCCCACCTCCACGACTCAACTTGAGAGAATCCTTCAAAGGGGGCAAGCTTATGAGCCTCCTTCGGACGAGACCCCATTACCCAAAAACAAAACTAGAAGAGTGAGCACCCAAGAATCCGAGGCGCAAAAAGTTGGGACTCAAACGCAGGAAACCGAACCTGTAAATAAAGCCACGACTTCAACTAGAACCATGAATGACAGAGATGTCCAGACAAATAAGTCAGAAAGAAAGAATTCATAAGTCTCAGCTATAGAAACAGGCAAGGTAAGCGGAGCATTCAGTTTTGAAAATGAGTTAAACAAAATTAAGATACCAATCCCTTTGGTGGAATTAGCGAAAAACCCTGTTTATCGCAAACAAATTACCAAAATGATAGGTGTTTCTGAGCAAGAAATCCATTCTGATGTTTTAAACATAGAAGATGACAAACCCAATATCACCTTTGGTCATCATTTTGAAGGGGCCAAAGACAGCATCGCTCCCTTTTATATCACTCTAAACGTGTTTGATCAGTTGCTACACAATTGCATGTTAGACTCCGGAGCTTCTCATAACATTATGCCAAAGATTATAATGGATAAGCTAGGTCTCCAGATCACAAGACCTTATGGGAATCTATATTCTTTTGACTCGAGAAAGGTTAAATGCTTGGGAATGATAAAAGATCTGGTAGTTACCCTGTCTCAGGTCCCAGTTAATAGTATCCTTATGGATGTGGTTATTGCAGATATTCCCCCAAAATATGGCATGCTGTTATCTAGATCATGGGGAGCCAAGTTGGGGGGTTCCCTTCAATTAGACATGACATATGCCACAATCCCTGTGTTCGGAGGTCAATTCACTCGATTGTACAAAGAAACAAGATTAGCATATACAGTCAGTGACCCTCAAAACCCGAACAACTTCCCTATTTGTGTAGCGGACCAAGATCTGGGAAATTGCATCCTATCCTTTGATGATGGTTTGGATGGTTGTCTGGAGGAAATTGATACAAAGCGAGATGAGTCAAGTCACATGAAAGAAGATCTATGTAACAATGGGGTTTGGAAAATGTATTTTGATGGTGCTTCATCTTCGGAAGGGGCAGGTGCTGGAGTGCTCCTAGTTGCTCCCGAAGGTAATTTTATCATTCCTTTCTCTTACAGACTGCAGTGGGACATAGATTACACTAATAACATGTGCGAATATGAAGCGTTGATTCTAGGATTAGAGGCTTCCAAAAAGATAAATATAAAAAATTTGTAGGTATATGGTGATGCGGAATTAATAGTAAAACAAGTGAACCAACAGTACCAAGCCAGGCATCCCAGATTAAGAGCGTATAGAAATTGTGCTTGGGATCTCATAGAAAAAATTTTCTCATCTATGAATATCCATTTTACCCCTCGCGCAGAGAATCTACATGCTGATGCATTGGCAAAGACAGCTTCAACCTTCTCTCCCCCCACGACCTTTAAACTGAAGTATCACATTGAAATCAGATACAAACCCTCCATACCTGATAATATCCGACATTGGAAAGTCTTTGAAGATGACGAACAAATTGAGCAATTCCTTACAGAAGTAGGCGAATTCTCTAAAACTCATGCTGACCACGAAAACCAAAATGACTCGATGTGGATCATGCAAGAAGGAGAGGAACCTGAAGCCTTCCGAGAAAAAATTGTGGATCATCGTATGTTGATCCTTAAAAGCAATCAGATCCCCAAAGGATTGATTCCTTTGGAAAGACTCTTTGATCAGAACGATGTACCTGTAAATTCCACTTTGCAGCCCTAACCAGAGGAGGTGGAAGACTGTGATTTAGGAACCGAGAAGGAACCCCGGATGGTGAAAATATCAAAGTTCCTCCCTCCAGAAACGAAAGATAAGTATAAAGACTTGCTCAGACAATTTAAAGATGTTTTCGCCTGGTCCTATGATGAATTAAAAACGTATGACACTTCCATTATTGATCACAAGATACCCTTGAAGCCTGGGGTCAAACCGTTTAGGCAAAAGCTTAGGCAAATTAACCCCATTCTGTTACCCGTGATCAAAAGGGAAGTTAAAAAACTCTTGGACGCAAAAATAATCATGCCTTTGAGATACTCGGACTGGGTAGATAACCTGGTCCCAGTCAGGAAAAAGAACGGGGAAATTCGACTCTATGTGGATTTCCGAAACTTAAACAAGTCGTCACTCAAATATAATTACCCACTGCCCAAGATGGACCATGTTTTAGAAAAGGTTGTTGGAGCTAATCGAATGTCTATGATAGATGGTTTCTCTGGTTATAATCAAATCTCTATGAATGAGCTAGACAAGGAAAAAACTGCTTTCACCACGCCCTAGGGTACTTTCATGTATGAAAAAATGCCTTTTGGTTTGATGAATGCAGGGGCCACTTTCTAGCGAGCTATGGACATCGCTTTCGTGGGAGAAAGGGACAAGTTCATAGTCATTTACCTCGATGATCTGATGGTTTTTTCTAAAACTAACGAAGAACATTTAATACATCTAAAACAGACGTTCGAGAAGTGTCGCAGGTTTGGTCTATCCCTGAATCCAAAGAAATCACATTTTGCTATGAGGGAAGGTAATCTTCTGGGCCATATCGTATCAAAAGATGGGATCAGGATTGATCCTAAGAGGATTGAAGCAATAAATACTATAAAGATTCCCAAAAATGTAAAGGAAATTCAATCTTTCTTAGGAACAATAAATTTTTTACGAAGGTTTATCCCCAATTTCACTGAGATTGTTAAATTGATTACAGGAATGTTGAAGAAGGACAGCGGAGTAAATTGGACTGTCAAGGCTAGAGCATCATTCGTGCACATTAAGAAATTCATAAGTGAAGCACCTGTCTTAGCAAGTCCATATTATCTTAAAGATTTTCTTATTTTTTCTTTTGCTTCGGAACATACTATCGCCGTGGTGCTCCTACAGAGAAATGAAGAGGGATTCGAACAACCGATAGCGTTTTTTAGCAAAATCCTTAGAGACGCAGAACTGAAGTACGACATAATGGAAAAATAAGCATACGCAATGGTAAAAGCACTAAAGGCATTCAGAACCTATGTGCTACATTCAAAGATAATCGCGTATGTACCTACTAGTTCTGTAAAAGATATATTGGTACAGCCAGACAGTGATGGAAAAAGAGGGAGATGGCTTGCCAAAATCCAAGAATTTGACTTGGAAGTTAAGCCGACCAAATTGGTAAAAGGGCAAGGCTTGGTCAAGCTCTTAGTTGAGTCAAATCTCAGAGCCCTGGATATAAATTGCCTGCAGGAAGGTGACGGAGACATAGACCCGGACGAGTCGAATGAGGGCACCAGTCCAAATAAAATCGAAGAAAAATTCTTAACATCGGACTGGTATAGAGAAATAGTGCTATACATGATAACTCTAAAATGCCCTAGGGAACTATCACCATCTAAATCTTGGACTTTGAAACTCCGTGTAGTCAAATATTGTATCACCGGGAGTCAATTATATTGGAAGGATCCACTCGGTTTCCTGTTAGTCTGTTTGATTGAATCATAAACTCAGCCGGTTATAGACGAATTTCATAAGGGGATCTGCAGGGGGCATCACGCATGGAGAGCTACAGCTTACAAGATCCTAAGGGCTGGTTATTACTGGCCAAAACTTTTCTTGGAAGTAAATGCCAGAGTCTGAGCCTGCAATCCTTGCCAATTATTTGTCGGTAAACAGAAACTCCCGGCACTGCCACTCGTTCCAGTCAAAGTCGAAGCTCCATTTCAACAATGGGGTCTAGACTTCATAGGGGAAATTAACCCTCATTCCAATGCTCAGCATAAGTGGATCCTAACAGCTACGAATTATTTCACCAAGTGGGTGGAAGCCATTCCAACCAAAAGGGCAACAGACTCGGTGGTGATCGATTTTTTGGAGGATAACATCTTGTCAAGATTCGGGTGCCCCCGAAAGATAGTCATCGATAACGCCCAGGCTTTCAAATCTATGGCAATGATCAGCTTCTGCCAGAAGTATAATATCGTTCTCGGCCATTCTACGGCATATTACCCTTAGGGGAACGGATTGGCCGAATCATCTAACAAGAGCCTGGTGAACATAATCAAGAAAGTACTGGATGAAAATAAAAGATCTTGGCATGTGCACCTGAAATACGCATTATGGGCGAACCGCATCAGCACTAAAAGGTATATCGACATTTCTTCATTTCAAATGGTCTATGGTACAGAAGTGGTACTACCTATAAACCTGGCACTGCCAGTGATGAAGCTATGGCAGGATCAAAACGAAGAACCAAATCATGTAACCAGGAGAATTAACCAGATGATCGAGGTTCAACAGCACTGAGTTGAGGTCGATGAAAAAATGCAGAAGTACCAGGATGAAATGAAAGCACTGTTCGATCTCAAGGAAAAAGACCGAGAATTCCTTCCAGGTGACTTAGTACTAAGATGGGATGCAAGGAGAGAGGAAGCCGCGAAGCATGGTAAATTTGACCACCTTTGGTATGGGCCATTCAGGGTCTCGGCTCCTGAAGGAAAAAATTCCTTTCTGTTAGAAAACATCGACGGAGAAGTCCTTAGCGCCCCTGTCAACGAGCGATATCCGAAACATTACATGACATAGGAGATTTTCAAAATATATATATATATATATATATATTTGTATATACATGCATTTCTTTTCCCCTTTACACTTTCTGTTTTCTTCGGTTCATAATTTTTAGGCATATTTTGAATAAATTTAGTGTTTTCTTTTACAGGTTTCCAGCCACTTACGAACTAGCGGGAGGAGAATTTCTCAAAGCAATATCAGAAATAAATCGGCACGAAATAGGTGATACCCAAAAAAGTAGTTTCATAGTGCACTAAGAAATCAAAATCAGAGGGGAAAAGGTGAGCTTTCTCAATACACATGATATGAAAGACTGTCGAAATTAAACCAGGGTAACATCATTCGAATTTACAATATCGGCTAAATTGCTAGACAGCAGGATTATTGCTTGGCTTGATAACCTTTGATCTAAAATTGGTTTGAATGACTCTCTAAAACTAAGAACGGTCAGTCGAAAGTAACCATCGCCAAAGACATCTACAAGGGCCAGTCTCAAACTGCTTTGACCTTCTACATTTTTGATCAATGAATCAATGCCCCATATCCTGCCTGTTTTCAGGTCTAACTTTTGACAAGACGCCATCTTTTCTTTTCATTACGAAGGAATGAAAGTTTTCGTCTTAGCCTCTTGAGTCTCAAAACAGATTGCGAAAAGAAGTGGGTCTCCACAACTACTTAATCCCCTGCTAGCCGAAGGAACATTTAGAGCGATCTTAACTTTCCTAGGTTTTTCAACAGCATCGAAAGAATCAAAGCTTGCTCAAACAGGATACCCCTTAAAAAATTATTTTCCCTTGTCTCCCTAAGAACGAAGGTGTTGTGAAGGCCAAGGGAAGATCGGTACCGAGTAATCAAAGCAATTTGACAGACCTCTGATGAAAAATATTACACAGATATCAGCCCTGATACAAACTGATTGCCCCCATCTTCGCGCTCAAAAAATAATTTATAAGACGGGTGGTGAAAGGAAATTCAGAAATGATTGCCCTCGTCTTAGCATTTAAATGCATAAGAAATTTCTGAAGTGGTGAAAGGAAATTCAGTAAAAGGGGCCAGACAACTTCACTGGAGTACTGAACAGGCTCACTGGCAATGAAGCAATGTCTGAGATATCTATAAGGCTGTTATACATGAATATAGCTCTACTCTGGTAACCGATACTTTCTAAAAACCTGATCCACATCCCAAGTTCAAACGGGACTTCCCGATTAAAAATACATATTTTCATTCGTTTGATGCGAGCCGAGAGCCACAAGATCTGTTGAGTCTCCTAGGGTCGTTTCGACTGTCTTAAAACATACCCAAAGTTAGTAGTGGAAAATGAAAAATTGTGAAAGAGACTAAAGCCGTGCTTAGAAAGAGTATCTGATTTTGAAAAACTTCTTGAGGTAAAAAACAACACTATTTAGTTTTGTAGGCTAAGCTTCTTACAGGTCTGAAGGTGAACAGGCCTCCTTCAAACTTACAACAGTTTCCTGGGTGTTCTGATTTATTTCTGGGTTGATTCTAAGTAGGTGGG
>JZKD02S2390039.1:13101-25859 GCA_000966675.3 Picea glauca | reverse complement strand
AACCTATCCCTCCAAGAGTGGAGTTAGTTGGATCTGAATCCAGCTTTATATATGTGTATTGTGTTGTGTCTATGAAGAAATAATACAATTACAGTTATCTGTTTGTGTGTAATCTTCATCTCTCCTTGTTTCTAATTACACTTCGGTGGATTCTGTCGCCTGAGTGCAAATATTCAATCGACTACAAAATTTGCAGAGAATATTAATGATCAACATGATATTTGATTCCTAGTGACCAACTTGCAACTATTCATTTCTATAGCGGTTGACTTTCCAATGGTGTTTGCACTGTCGATCGTGTAGAGGCAGAGGCACTAAATGCGGTGGATGAGGTGTCAAATTCATAATGAAATTAGATTTCTAGTTTATGTCGTTAAAGGTGTTCCAATGGCCCCTATGGAGTCAACATTTTCATGTGGTATTTGAAATCCTTGGAAATTATCTTGGGCTTTTCATTCTGAATGGCTTCAATGGCGGATGAGCTTTAAGTCTTTGTTGTTTGGAGAGTCCAAATTCAGTCACGGGTTCCAATCTTGGCCAAAACATCTTTTTCATGAGAGAGATCATTTCAATAGAGATGCAACACATTATTCGTGTCATCACCACAACAATATTGGTCAGGGGATCGAGTCATGGGAGGCTAATTCATGTGAAAGGTCATCAATAAGATTAATTACGCGAAAGAGGAGGAGATTTTCCTTAGGCCAACCCTTGAACTAGATGAAGTGAAATTTCTTGAGTTCTGCCTTAGTTGAGCAGCAATCAAATTTTGCATTGAATAATTCTAAGGCAGGTTATTGCAATGTTGTAAATTTCCCTCCTCGCACCATGGGTTGTGCTAATGATGGTCCTAAAAATGAATTTGAGCTTTTGTACAGTCTTGTCAAGAAGGCTAGCCATGATGATCACCACAATGATGCAACAAAGAGTTTTTCCACAACACGGGTTCTTTGTTGTTGTGCAAATATCTGTGATTGATGGGAGAATTCCTCCTAGCTTCATGAGCCTCCTTTATTGGTCTTGTTGCATTCCTTTAATGCTTTGGAATCATGTTTATATTCCAAAAGGAGAGCCATCTCACACGATGTTGCACCTTTTGCAGGGTTAACCATCTTTGCTTCATGTGATTCATGACATAATTGTTTGCCACTTTATTGTATTTTGGAGGTTATTGGTCATGTTTTTTTCCATAACACTTTGATGAAGTCTCAATTTCCCATTTTGTTTTAGGAGTTGCGAAGATCATTTCTCTCTCTTTCCATTGAGTGGTACACCATAATGATTTGCTTAATTGATATTGTTTTTCTCATCATAAGCTCAATGAACATATGTTGATTCCTCTATTGTAAATGGGTACCTAACATAGCCTTATTTTTTGGGACCCATATCGAGGATTGTTGTCCATGATGACTATTCATGGCACCTCTCATTTTTCACCTTTGAGTAGTGGATTGTTTGCCACTCATGTAGATAGTTTTAGGAGTGTAACCAAGCATTTGTCTCCATGTACTTCCTTATTTCGCAGTCTCTTAGAGCTCACCACTTTGGAGTGTTTATTTCTTAGGTTGTTTTGCATCTTTTCCACCTTTAGCTTGTACTCCATACTTTAGTCATTAGTTGTTACATCCATTGCCATCATCTTTTCCACTCAATTTAGCATTGTGGGGGGGGCGAGGGTATGCAATGCTTCCTCAGGTGATTTTTTACTCACCATGTTCAATTTAGATCAAGCGTCTTTAGAGTGAGTCTTGTATCGAGCACCAATTACTATTTTTTTTCAATATGAATCTATATTTATCAAGCTCCATACGATGCTTGGGATTCAGGAAGTTACAATTATAAGGGGTGTCTTGCTGAGGTAATTTCACCTACTGAATATTTAGAGCCATGTGATGATGGGGGGAGGGGGTGTTGGAACATCAAGTCATGATGGTTCATCACACTTCTCCTGGAATCAGTCGGTCGGGTGGTTGACCTACATATGGAAACATTCCATTAGGAAATCAAAAATATCTCTACATTAGTCGGTCGAGTAGTCGGCAAGTCTGTCGATTGAACAGTCGACCAACAGACGAAGATAGTCGATCGATGGATTGGCTAGTAGAGCAATCGAATATGATTTGACACATGGATGGTCAAGTCGAGCATCCTTGTCGAGCCAACTAGACAATGTGGATTTGACAGAGTCAACTCTAAGAATCAATGGTTATATGTGGACAAGATCCTTCCAATTTCATGGAAGTTGGTTAGATATTGAAGCTATAAATCGCAGATCCAATGGGTCATTATCATCAAGCAATCAAGTGATAACATTTTTGTGTACACGAATTCCAATATGAATTGTGATGTTATGATCACAATGCATTATGCTTAAGTGTTGTAACGGTGTCTTTAGACACCACCTCTTCTTTCTTCGAGATTTTATTCCCTCTTCGATTATCTACAATATTGTTTGTCTGTTTCATATCAAGTTCCACCCTATTCCCCAACATAATATACATAGTGACCAATAGTTCAATTACACTATTGCCTCATTTCCTCTCCAATCGAAACCAAAAGCATGACCTCTCATTCATAATTATGGCTCCATAAAAACCCTATAATGTCCAATCATGAGCACCACCACTATATGCAACCAAGTGCTACCCTTTTGTGGCTAGAAGTAATCTAGAATACCACCTCATCATCCATTCTTTCTTTTTCAAGTAATTAGCATTTACAATCGACATGGCATTCTCAAAATCTAGATTGGAGGGGGAATATGTACTAATATTTTCTGAAAACAAAGGAAAGAGAGGTTAAGGTGGCTAAAAGAATCGAATGGACCTCATATGAATGTATTCTCTTGCTTACCATTAGTTCTATATAGATAACAATTCATAGTGAATCCTTTCCAACCATAGTACAAATAACAAGACCTGCATTCTAATACATTATACAATTCCATTTAGGATTTCTCTTTTGATAAAATTAAGAAGACACCTTAGGTTTTCTACCATTATAACTAAATATGCAACCAACAACATTTAAGGTAACTTAATAATACACATCATTTAAGGTAACTTAATAATACACTTGCATGATGCCAAAAATACTCTTAAATTAACTTACTAATACACAAGTACATGATGCCAAGAATAATCCTAAATTAGCTAATTTTCCAAACCTCTCCCTTTTATAACAAGGGAAAATGAAATGATAAGGAGAGCCAAATAGAAAAAAAAAATGAAATAAAATAAAAACATGGTTTACTTAACATATTTTAATAATTCCAAGCCCTTAAAAGAAACATAGAAGAACCAAACCCTAATGAATTCTCATGAGACATAATTTGAATTCTCATGAGTCAATTAACATAGCCTAGTATAGAAGAACCAAAGTTGTGCCTCATTCTTGGAGGCGTTGCACGATGTTTATCTTGTGTCCATGTGTGAATTCAGTTCAGTGATCCTACGCATGAGATTGACTGATTTCTTGGCGGATGTTGGGTAGGGTGCGCTCACGACGGAACCAATCCGCTTTCTGGACCATCACATTCGACAACTACAAAATTGAACTGTCGATCAGGTCAAGGTCCAGTAGGACAATTATAGTGCACACTCAGCTACCTGGGAGGATGCATATGATATGCGTCATCAGTTTCCCTTTGTTGATAGCTAGATATTTAGATATTGTCAGATACTTTATTTTTGCATTGTATACAGTGAAACTTCAGGACAAAGTTTAAAACAAGAGGGGGTGTATGTAACATCCCTCTCTTGCATGCACCCGCTGTGACTTATTCTTGTGCACACTTGTGTGCAAGTGATCCGGTTCACTATATGATTGAATGATTCGATTATGGAGCATGATGATGTTTGTGGATTTGATGATATTTATATCGACAGGTGCTATTGACTAGTTTTCCTGAGTGTGTAGAACTTTGGATGTTTGAGGATGCCGATGGCATCGATGGATCTCCTTGGACTCCGAATCGATTCAGGGAGGGGAAGATTATGTTTTGAATGTTTTGATATTACATATGTGACATATGACTAGATATTATGATGTTGATTGTTATCACTGACACGTTTCATTGATGGATGCAGGATGACGATAGCTTGCTAACCAGAATCGCATTAGGAGTAAAGGGGTCACACATGACAACCAAAGATATTGAGAGAGAGGTGTGGCTGCAGCCCTGCCACAACTTACTAGCACTCCCACCGTGGCTCGAACTGTAGGTTAACGATTACCTAGTTCGAGAGATCCATGATGTCCTGAGGGAAGACTATGATAGTCGCTCACGATGATTCTAAGGTGTGCACAATACGGCAGGGTCCTTATTACTTAGAAGCCCTCAGTCTCCCACAACTTCACCTGATGAAGTATTGACTCCAGGGGTTTGACGTCTACCAAAATTAGTCAAAAGGCGAGTGGCACCCTTGGAGCACGTAGTGCGTCTTGAAGGGCATGTCGCACAAATAAAACATGAATGCAAGCGAGTGGCACCCTTGGACCACGTAGTGTGTCTTGAAGGGCACGTCGTGATTTTTAACTCTGGTAAGTTAATAAACCTAGTAACTAGAAAAATATCCCTCCTTAGGACCTGGTCGACTTTAAAATGAATGATAGTATGAGTAAAGTTTATTAACTAATTTTCCCTTAAAAACTGTCACCAAGCCTAGTGAATTTAAAACCTATGTCTAAGTAGAACAGGCGAAAAAAAACAAAAAAATAAAACAAAATGGACATATAAGAAGAAGGGGGGGTAAATAAAATTGAAACATTAATAATTAAAGTAAAATTTTAATGAAGGATTAAATTACTAAAAGGGTGTTTAATTGTTGTTTATATATAAACTTGCTAAATCTGAACTAAGAAGAAAAGGGGAAACTTAAAGAAAAGGGGAATGTCTAACATAGTAGGGAATCTAGTCTTTGGAACCTTCTAATTGTGAACTCAAATAGGTTTTAATAAATGTGTTAGTCATTAAAGAAATGTAAGGGAATAAAGGGACACCGATGAGCGTTTTTAGGAACTCTTTTATGTGGGTGAGGGAAATAGGCAAATTTAATTAATTAATAAATTGATTTTCTAGTGCAACTAAGGGATCAAGTGACATGTGTACGGGGGAGGTTTATCCTAATTAAATTTAATAAAAAGAATCTAAAGAGGGTTTTGGAAAATAATCACTAAGAAAACTCTATAAAAAGGATGGCGGAGGAGGAGTATGCATGACGGCTAGTATGCGTAAGGTTACGCTGCCAAAATTTTTCTTGATTGATTTTCTTGTGGGAGTTGGGATACCTAGCTCGGATAGAGAGTGGTGGCTTGACCTTGTGAGGCGAGCTGGGAGCTAGCTTTCTCTGGTTTGTGTATGTGGCCCCTTTGCGGCTAGGGGGAATCATGGGGACGAAGAGTACCCCTAACGTTGGCTGGGAGGTATCGGTGAGGTCTTCGCGGTTAGCAAGCGGGGAGCTGGAAGGAGTGAGATCGCAGGAGAACATCTTCGAGATTCAACTCACTGAATACGGTATTTTATTTTTGCATTTGTAAAATATGAAATTGTGCATAAGTTTTATATCTTGCCGCAACCCTTGTATTCTGAATATTGTTGATAATTTCCTTGTCGTTGAAAAGAAATATTGGGTGTAAAGATTTGAGAGTATAGATTATAATATTGTTGTTAAGTCTTTATATATCTTATAAATGGGACCTTTTAATAAAGTTATATTTTTCTCAGCAAAATTGATTTAAACCTGTGTCAACCTGGTTAAAGGAACTCCTGGTTACTGTGAAAAGTGACTATTTACTTCATCACTTGGAGTGGCTATAATTCTTACTATTATGGAATCAGTTTTTTGATCTACTGGATAGCGTAGCCTTATTATGAGTATGAATATCTTTCCTTATCCACCGATTAGGATCAACGTTGCCTTCTTCTGCTACCTGAAATTCATTTTTCTTCTGTGAATTTAAGGCTGATGGGCGATGTCACCTAGATCGCGTTTGTAAGATCATTTGTGGTCTGTATAGTTTCTTGGTCGCAGAGTCTTCCATTTTTGTGTTTCAGAGAGGTAAGGGGGCTCTGAGTCTCTAACTTTCCCTGTTCGGTCTTCTTAAACTCAACATTATTTTCATGAACAACGAATAAACCCTTTCCCAATGATTGCCTTCCCCCTTCAGCCTCCCAATTCCATCCTTTGTTTTGCGTTTTTGTCTCTACCATCCGTGAATGCCAGGATTAAACCTAGGTGAATTCGTTGCTAGTATCCTCTGCTTAGGGGAGGAGTGTAAATGCATTGCTAAACATCCCTGCAATCGCTTCCTATACCCTTTGTGAGTTGGAGGAGGGGGAGAATGTTCTTGCGTTGTTGCACGGCCCTAAATTCATTGTCAATACCCTCTGCGAATTGGGGAAGGAGGAGATGGTTCTTGCGCTTGTTGGATGCCCCTGGAGTGATTTAGGAAGCCTCCTCACATTTCCCCATTCTCCAGCGAGTTTACCTATACATTGGCATGCATTTTAATGTCTACCCTCTGCGATTCCCTTCACATTTGCCCAAAATTTCGTCCCTACATCACAACAATTTACCCGATCTTGCACAACGAATTTTCCTCGCTAGATACGATCAAAAATTTAAACGAGCTGCATGGGTGGTGCATTCACTCAACCATCGTGCTCTTACTTAGTCAACTATCTCCATGCTACCACGACGTTTCCCTTAAATCAACTATTCCACTGTGGGTTTTCTGATGCGTTTCGGTAGTTGGCGGAGTGATTATAGTTGGGACTTGCCCAGCATCCCCACCGCCCTTTTCTGTGACCTGGGCGGTAAAAGCCTCTCTGAGAATTCGGGATTTCACTCTTCAAAGTGCTGGGGCATGTAGACTATGCGCGGGAATTTAGAAACATAAATCTTGTCGAAGAAAAAAGATTTGTTTCTTGAACTGGTTGTTGTCTTTATTTATGATATTGTTGGGTGAATGAGATAAAAGGGCATCTTGTAAATATAGTTGAGTTATGGAGGAGTCTTGATATGTTTAGTTTCCTGGTTTAATTACAATTATATATTTTCAGTTTCAAGTTGCGTGTAATCCATCTCTTACTTACCATCATCCTCGTGTACACTTTATTCATGTCTTTATTAATTATATTCAAGTGATGCTAAAAGTGTTGAGTTGTTTATTATGTTAACCCCATGCCAAAAATAATTGGGTTCCATAGTTACATGTGATTAATATGACCTTAATTAATAATAATTTAGGGTGATTATTTGGTCGATTTTTTATGCTGGAACTTCAAATGGTAGAGAGATTTTAAATTTCTATCAAATTTTTGTTGCGTGGTCTTGGGGCATTCCACCTTTAGCACCTCCTTAGTAGGTCTTTCACTTTTAAAAGAAATGCCTAACCCTTATTGTTGAATTTTTGTTTACCTATACTTTAAGTTAGCGTAATAGTTAAGGTAGGTGTGCCACGAACAATGGGTAGTGCCTCTTGCGCCATGACCCTTCAGTGTCAAAGAAGGTCTAGTTAAATAACGAGAACCGTTGCGTGCACTGAATTTAATATAATGCATGTTGGGTATACATTGGACCTACGGAACGCAACGACAATTTGATGTTTGGAGTGTTGTTTATTTGTAGGACTGCTCGCTTATGAAAATTTGACCAATTGATTGATTAAACATATATTTTCTTGTGCCTTTAATTAGTCAATATTGATGGATTACTAATTAATTTTCCTTGCGCCCTTAAATATAAACATTGTTGGATTGATTTGAAATTGGGTTTACTTGCACTGCGTAGTTAGAATTTGATGTTTACCTTGTTCCTTGCCTTAAAGTAGATGTTGATCTTGCGCCCCGAATTAAGAATAAAGTTGATTGATTTGCGCATGATTAAGGCAAATTATGATGGCAATGTAATTATTTTAACCTTGCGCAGTGATTAATAATTTTGTTGATAGTGATAAGGTTGATTATACTTGTGACCATAGAATGATGTGTTGCCTATTGATCGTGTAACTCGACTTCTTGCGCAAATGATTTTTATGCCATAATTACGATTCTAGATATTATCCTTCTAGAGTGTAATGAAATTTTATTATGATGGATGGATGCATTGTGACTGGTCCTTATGCCTCAAAATTAATAAATAGACAATTGCGCCTTGGATTTAATATGGTTTATTTTGTATGGTGTGGATGATTATCGGGTGCCTTGATTAATGATGTTTAGGATTGATAGATTATTGTGAATTTGATGATTGATTTAATAACATGCCTGGAAGTTAAGTGGATAATTGTTTGCGCCTTAAAAATGAAAAAGGAGTTGATTATTTGTGCCTTGGTTGTGGCGTTGCTTGATTGATTAGTATTTAATATCTCTTGCACCATGGAATTTTTATGTTGCATGTGCTGGTTCATTAGAATGATATCACATCAATATGGGTTTGTCATGCACGTTGATGATGTGTCGTCTTGCATCGTCATTGTGATTAAGGCGTTTTTGTTGTTTCATTTATATTTTCACTATGCGTCAACGATGTCATATTTAATTTGTGATGTATTTTCCTATCACGACGTTAAACAAAATTTGACCCATTGTACGTCGTTTGGTTGTTTTAACAACGAGGCCATTACATATGGTATCATAGAGGGTTCAACCCTGGGACTGTGGATAGACACGCCTTCCACTGAATTAAACCCTCGATTAAATTGTAAAGCTAATTAGAATTTTAACATGTCCTTGTGGTAGTCACGGCTAGAGGACGTCATAGAAATTCACAACGTGGTTCCAGGGGAGGAGGTGTGACACCTATAGTAGCACCCCCGCCAGAGGGGTCCAACCCCCAAGAAAAAGAACAAGTCTTGAGCATGAGTGGATTGTCGTAAGGGATGATTTTGGTATGACAAGGTCCTTCCAAGGAAATGTTAGAGGCCTTAACTAACCGTCAGTACTGAGATAATTCTAGGGCACCTGTACCCCTGAGGGTCCATAGCGCGCCCCAGCCAATGTTGATAGAATTCACGGGGAACTCTATAAGATTAAGTTCCTACATTCATGAGTGCCATGGACGGCTCAACCACCAAGGCATGGATGGAGAGCCAGGCAATGTGCTTCGCACTTTGCGGTTATGACCCCCAACATGAAGGTCCACATGGCATTCTTTAGCTAAAGGGGTGCGCTCTTATATGGTGGAAGATGCTCCTTACTCAGTTAAAACATGGTCATCAAAGCCGTGTCATGAGAATGGTTCGAGGAACAGTTCCGATAGAAGTTTTGACAGAGGAATTCATTGAACGCTAACTCGATGAGATCAATGCCTTACGACAGGGTGGTCGTACGATGTCGAATTGTGAGACCAGATTTGGAAGATACTTTAGTATGCCCCGCATATGAACATGAAGAAGATGGAGATCAACAATTTTGTGATTGAACATAACTCCAACTTTCTTGCGAAGGTGAGGATCTAAATTCCTCGGAATTTGCACGATGCAGTCCAATAAGCCTCTTAGATAAGAAGGAATTGACCGTGAGAGTCGAGGTAGGATTTTTGCAAGACCATCTAGACTAACGGCATTTGGTGCACAACAACATCAAACACCAAACAAACAAGACATATTGGTATCACGACACGTTTATAGAACCCTTTTTCATGACACCACGATGACATGTTCCTCAACATAAGACCCCCTACAGGGGACTGCCACCGACAACCGCAGTTAGGCTTGTCAGCAGAACAGACCAGGATCTTAGCTGGTAGGCCAACTGCTTCCACTTTAGGGACCAAGAGTGTTGGATCAGAGATGGGTGTTGGACTTGTGGAGAGCCACCTTACCAGCAAGACTGTCTAGTTGAAAGGGAGAGAGTGGTTAGGTCATTAGGACACACTACCATTGTGGATATGGGCATGGCCCATAGGATTCATGATCGTGGTGAATCACCACCAGGCTGAGCATGAGTCCAATGTGCTTGAGGCCTCAGGTGCCATTGCCAAACAAACTTTTAGTAATTGTTAGACCCCGATTCTAAAGAAAGATCTAATTCTAGTACCGCGTTGAAGGGATTTAGGTAAAGGCATTCGACAAGACAAGTTTGGATTCACCGACATGGCTTCAGGTACCAACCAAATGGTTGGAAGAAGGGGTATGAAATTGTTATCACTCCAAGAATATTTCCCTGACTGTAAAGGGAACGAGCTTGGTAACTTAATCAAATGTTTAAATAAAGGTATAAAAATAATGGATCAAATATGAACACCTCACATGCTCACTCTTCTTACTGAAGACAAATTCGAACACATCAGGAAAAAACAAGGCTATCAAAGGGTGTTGATTAGATAATTTGTCAAACTGAAGTGGCTGAAGAATGCTAACTATGCCAACAACATCACATCTATTAAAAATACATGTGAAAGGTTCAATATAACTAGAAAATGACTTGTGACTCTTTGTTTATTTATGCAGAGATAAGAAGACAATTATCAATCATAAGATAAACAATGAAATGAACATTAGATCAAACTCACGAGTACAGAATAATAAAGGAAAATGAAGGTCTGAATAGTATCAAATGACAAAAGCTTATCATTCCATAATATATTCAAAGGTCTTAATCACAAAAGAGTACATATGGATCTTCAATTTTGAACCCTATTCACTGTAGAAATGATTGGCTTTATAGCCTTACAATGATTAACTAAGATCCTTGAAAAAGGGATCAAATATCTAAAAATAGTCTATAATCTAATCTATTACAAAATTATAGGATCAAGATCCTATTTTTAGGGAGTCAAACTCTATCATAATCTAAGTCTTTGACAACTCCTTATGCTTGCTGGAGGATGACTACACCTTCTGGAAACTTCAATCACAGTTGGGCATCGAAACCTCTTCATCTTGACCAAAATAGAATTCAATTTGAACTTGTCTTCTACCTTGTTGGAAAATCATTGGTTTGTAGCGCGATAAGTGAAAAATGGTCGACAGATGATGCAAACACATGTAGAAGACAATTTGGACTAAAATACTCGAATACTTGATTGAATTGTAACTTGGTGTTTAATATCTCCGTTGCTTCTGAAACAATAATGTTGCTTTTAACTAATTGCAATGATATTACTCATGCTTCATATCATTGCTTCTTTTACTAGCCTTCCATGTCACTGTGTGCATACAATTCAAATTTCTTTGGGAAACAAGTATACACATTTATACTAGTGATATGTACAGGACTTTGATATCATTCTACTGATGGGGAGGATATGATACCCTGAATCTTCAAATGCCTTCTTTCATACGCTTAGGAAAAAATAAAAAACAGAGTATAGGAAAAATGGATGTGGTCGAGCTCTTGTAGGTTACTTTGATTGATGTTGACTGCTAATGACTGTGTAATCCCATCCTTTTCATCAAGGTTATTTAGATTCACTTTGTTGCAAGAGTGTTGATGGTTTTTCCCTTCACATCCTTAGCAAGTGTTCCGACTTTATTTCCTTCAATGCCTCCATATGCCTCTACAGGATTTTCACATCTAAACCCAAGGTATTTGAGAAAGTATGCAACTCTATAGTATAATGATATTTAGCTTTCATAAATGTACAAATACAAATATGCTGAAGATACTCTGACACCCTCAAACTTATTCAAAAAAAAAATTAGATATCCCACACAAAACAAGTTTTTCCAGAAATATTTGTAACTACAATATGCCACTGCTTATTTGACACTACATAGGCTCCAGTGATTATGGTTTCGTTCCCTCTCTGTTCTCGTTGATTATTCCTATTTCTACAAAACAATTATGCTAATCAAAAGACAAAAGAATTCATAATCACCCATCCATCTCCCTGGTGATTGAATGCTTGGGCACCTGTGCGCACATCGTTTATCCTTGTTCATTAATATTGAATTCTGGAAGTGTGAAAATGAGAGCGGATTTACCCTGAATTCGAGCATATGCAAGAGAAGCAACTTTATCCATTGTCATACTTATCAACAACACCCAAACTGTGAAGGTTTTTTTTTTATACCCAGGTATCACTATGATCATTCAAATCAATGCCTCATGTAGACATGTGATCATGGCCATAACCTAGTTTGCAGCAACCACAAAAACACTTGGAATTTGACCTTCAATGGATATTTCTGTCAAATGAGGGTTGGACATATGCAAAGCCCATCCTTGTTTTTCATAGAAGATCATCTGCAGATCTGACAACAAGATCCCTTGTATCTTTTGTGTCATTTTTCCCTCCAGATGTAGCAGAGGAAAAAACCCGATCTTGCAGCTGTCGATTCTCTTCAAAACCTACGAACCCTCGACAACAAAAACTTATATATCTCCTGTCAATTGGCAGCTAGCATTTGCAACAACTATTAGTCCATCTGTTCATTCAAAACAATGATCTGTCGCCCAAGAGTAATATAATAATAATAGTAATCTATTTTTAAGGTCACGACCAAGCTAGCACACCAAATTGGTGTATGATACCCCCTTGTTTGTGGGACAAGGGACCCCTCTTTGCCCATCGATTTGACTGGTAAAGTCTATGAAGGTATACATACCCTACCCCCCTCTGGATTTGAACATATGAACTCTTAATTTTATTTAGCCTTAAACCCTAATCTGATGACTATGCATTGAAGATGCTGACATATTTTTAGTCGTCCTCCAAAATCAATGAGTCAGATTTATTGTTCATAACTTTCTTGCATTTATCAAGGCATCCGTTAACATGTTTACTTTTTAACATTTACCTAATCACATT
>JZKD02S2390028.1:0-29431 GCA_000966675.3 Picea glauca | reverse complement strand
CACCCAAAAGGTGTTGTGCAGTCTCACCCAAGATAGCTAAGGATGGTTGATTGTAAGACTCAGGTGTTTATATCCTAGGACATAGTAGGAGATAAAAGGGTTTCTTGATTAAGGCCCTGTTCTGCGAACTGTTACTGTAATCTACTTGTTCCTAGGAATCACATGCATATAACTCAAAATATAAACAGTTTTTAATAATGCGTTTGGTTATTCATTAATCGTAGTCATCTATTGCTTGAAAAAAGTTAAAGCTATGCCAACATTCAACATATTACACATATGTTACCGTGGTTCACCCCTCCTGGGCTACGTCCACAAATATTTGGCTCTTGGCTCTTTTATTATAGTAGTTCTTGATCTTCCTGTGCCGCGCACTTACAGTTCTCCGCAAAAGTGGGTAAGATCTATGTGAGGTGAACCAGATCACACCAGGATCTGCAACCTGCGGTCTAATCCTCAGATCTACCTTCCCTCATATCTTTCTTTCTCAACAGCTTACAAAACTTGGTTCATACAATTCAAACCCCTCACGTATCGCCAACAACAATACTCGGAAAAATCACTCAATAACAATCGCAATCTTCGTAAGAACTAACATAAACTCAACAATGACAACTACATAAACTACTACCCAAGAAAAACACACACCCATATGATACTTTCGTATCTATATTTATACATTTTGAGCTCTTCAGCCACTGACAGAATATTACCAAAACCCTAACCCTTCTTACACTAGGTTTTCTCCCATGCACGTGTTGTTCTTCCTCCAGCTGTCACTTCCTGCTGTGCACGCTTTCTTGCATTCATGCATGTTTATCTTTTTTCAGTTGTCACTTCAGTTTCCTGCACACTTTCCTTCCCATGATCATCCTTCTTTCCACTTCGGCTTGGTGCCAACAAGCCCCCAAAACTGACATGTGACTTGTCCCGAGTCACCTAATTGCGCTGTGCTTTGTCAATCTCCCTGGTGATTGTCTGGAACTTCTCCTGCAATTATGCTACTTTTGTCAGTGCCTACGTGGTTTCCTCCTTGATAATATCGACTGTTTGCGCTGCTACTTCTTCGCTTATCAGTCTTGCACATTCCTATTGAGTCCGTGCTGACTGTGTTCTGTCTTCTTCTGTCTGCTCCAGTATTGTTGCTATCCATTCCTGGAATGGTTCCATTTGAGCCTGGCACTCCTGTTTCCATGTTTGTGCAGTGAGAAGTTATTCCTGTAACTTCTTTAGCTCTTGTGTCCCCTTGACCCGTTCTGGGATTGGGATGGTTTTCTGTTGCTTCTTGAATTCTTGGATCGTTGCATTGATCCTTTCCTCCTCCTTGTCCCATTGTTGCTACTGTGGGTCCTCTTCCATATTTTTCCATAGTTGCACTGCTTTATCCAGCAAGTCGGCTGCTGTGCTGACCTATTTTTCCAGCTCCTATAGTTGCATTGTTGCTTCCTGCTTCCTCTGCACCTTTATTGTTGGTGGAGTGGTTGGTCTAATCTGTCCACAGAGAGTCTTGATCTACTTCTGATACTGATCAATTTCCTGTGCAATCTGATTGATCTTTTCTGTCATTGGGAGTTCACTTCCTTGTGTACTAGTTGAAAGTTTCCCAAAAATGTCTTCCAATTTGCGTTCCAACTCATTCCTGCATTCCTTTTCCTCCTGTGTTTCATATTTGGCCTACGTGCAAACTGTTTCTAGTGTTTCCTATTTCTTTGTTTCTTGTTGTAGCTCAACCACGTTTTTATGTGCTTGAGACTGTATCTCATGGTCGACGCTAACCTACAATTGGTATAAGGCCTTTGTTGACATCTGTGTTAGGACCAACTAGATCTGATCCAAATCCTTTAGTGGTGTCCGTCCCACAATCTCATCCATTTGTAGCATGCTTGACTTTATGTAAATAGTGGAATGTGATTTCGGAAGAACTGAGTCACGTTATCCTACCTCAATTCTTCCTATGGTCCGTGCACTCAATGGATTTGTGCCTCTGCTGCTACTTGTAATCTGAGATTCTCCGAATTTCTTCAGGATTTTCCCCATTTCTGCCAGCTCCTTCTGCAGTTTATCCCTGTGGTGCACTACATGATCAAAGTCCTTTGCGAGACAATCCTAGACCATCATGGCAATCATATCGCCATCATCCTCTGTGATTGTGTATTTTGGTGGTGATCGTTGTGCCTTTGATTTGTTGCATGCACCTGTTTCCTGTACCGTTGGTCTCTTAGTTCCCCCTGTTTCCTGTGTGATGGGATTCGTTGCATTTTCCTGTGCTCCCTCAACCAGGTTCTGCTATTCATTGGTTGGCTAAGTGGTTTTTGTTCTCCCCTTCTGGGTCCCTGGATGCTCTGAGCCACCCTCTATCTGAGTTGACTTGATTTGGCCCATTCTTGGTTTCTTGGGTACTGGGACTTGTGGAGGTTGTGTTTCCGGTTGCGGAGCCCCTCCTTCTGTTGTTTGTCCCGGTACTGCTCTGGGTATGGTTGGGATCTTCCATTCATCCATCCACTCATGGATGATCATCTCGATGTCTCCCTTGGTGATGCAATAAAACATCTGTAGCCACTTTTTATGTGGGTCTTGTCTTGGTCGTATCCACATGGCTTGTCGTCTAGCCCAAAAATTGGCGATGCCCTCGAATCATGCGACAACCTCTGGTGTTATCCTCCATGCTCAGTTAATTGTTTTCTGTATTCCCTCTAGGTAAGATTTAAATATAATTCCATTTCCCTTCTTATGTTTTCCCATTGGTGTGGATTTCAAGACGTGATATCTCGCTCCTCCTGGCTGTGGTGTGGTAAAAAAGATGACTTAGTTTGGTTCTTTCCATCCCATGAAAGCGATGAGAGTAAGAAGCCATGAGTAGTGAAACTCCGTACCTGATTCTTGTGCATATTTACAGTCGATTTGGAGCAAGTTTGACAGGTATGGTGCCCATATCATGAAGGTGTCTTCTACACACTGAGCTGAAACTGCGATAACTCTTGTCGACACTTCATATTTATGGCATTTTCTTAGTAGTTTGCATGATAAGATATTTTCTCCCAGTTGTGTTGCGACATTGTTAATTCACTTGATTATAATGCCTCGCGTTCCCCTATTAGTGCCATATTTCTTCTTCATTTCTTCCGCCAATTATTTTTCCTTGGAATTGTCGTCCAGTATCAGCGCGGGATCCGAACCTCGGATGGGTAGTCCTGTAATTTGTGTAATGAGTTCAATAGTTATGGGGATGGGTTTATCCATCCATACATCCCCTCCATGCATAACTGCTAACAATTGTTTGATGCATGCCGTCGCATATTGGCCTCTGCCAAAGTGTGGTATCTTCAACCCTAGGATTCTGGTTCTGTCCAGTCCAGCTGCCCACTTGCATGGCTTAGTGATAGTTCCTCCGAAAGGGTTCACAACTATTATCTCCGAAAAGACTTGTGGTGAAAGCTCTGGATATTTGCTTTCATCCACTATGTCATGGTCGGAAAAATTGAGCTTCCCAACGTGACCCAATAGCTGTGAGTCCACCTGTATGCCTTCTAGTGTGTGAGGTAGCACAATCTCTCCAGTTGGTCTCTTCCGAGGCAAGATTGGTATCTGAATCTTGTCTTTTGTCTATGTTGGCTTGTTTGAAGTTCCAACAGCTTCTGGTTCCTTTTTCTCCATCCATTCTTCCCAAGCTTTTCCCATTTTTCCAATCAACTTGTCCAAAAAAGAAAAGTCTAGGATGGGTATTTGTGGAACCTTTGGTTGGAGCTTTGCTTCCGGGTTCTGTGTGCTTCCATTTATTTCCATGGTTGCTTTGACATTTTCTAGCTGTCCTTCCTCATGAGTTCCTACTGCTTGATTCTGAAGCTCCTGCGTTGTTGCCGGTGTATCCTCTTTCATGGTTTCCACTTGGAGCCGCAGGATATTTTCCTGGATCGATTTTGATTTGACTAGAATATTCTTCGACGACAAGATTTCATCAATATCAACGATATTCGTTGGCTACTGCTCATTTTCTTCCCTTGTTCCTTGCGACATAGTTTGAACCCTAGTTGATCTGACTGTCTGGTTTGGTTCTGTGAGCTTTGGTGGTGCCATATTGGTGTTTGTCGAATGTTTGTTTGGTTCAAATAGCTCGGATAAGCTATGCGATCTCGCTCTATGCGTTCAAGATGCTATTTCTCTTTCTTCGTTCTTCTTTTGTGAATAGACTAATTGTTTCTGTTCTCGTGTGTTGTATGGGTGTGCCATGAAGCTTGTTGAGGACGCCTCCTTCCTTTTTCGATTAATGAACCATAAGTGTGGGTTCAATGCATCGACGACAGTTTTGTACCTTCCCTTATGGCTACTTTGTCGTTTCCAGTTGGCACGTTTAGTGAGACATCCCCTCCATCCTTTCCTCGCTTTAATTCTAACTCTTGTTGTTCTATCAGTGTGCTTTTGCTGACTTTTCTTTTCCCGCTTGTTTCCCTTTCCGACATGGCCGTTGTCTTTTCCCTCTTTTGTTTTTTTTTACTGCGCGGTGGGTAGTCGACTATATTTGTATAGATTTAGCCAACTCCCGTTGATCATTCCTCTGAGGTTTGCGCCTACTAGGTATTTCAACTATATATCTCCTCCATCTGTGACAAATTTTACCTCGTATGGTCCTAGCCAATGCATCCTGAGCTTCCCTGGGTACTGCAACGCTTTACTGTCATAGAGAAATACTAGATCTCCTTTCTTGAACATCTTTCTCTTGATGTGGCAGTCGTGCCACGCTTTGTCTCTCACTTTGTGTACTTGTTGATGGAATATTTCCAAGATTCAGTCTTCCTCCATTGATAGTAATTGATCCAGTCATTCCTGGATTGTGCCTCGTACTATCATTTGTGTGATAGTTACTACACGTAGACTAGGTATTAGAAATTCTAACGGTACTACTGCTTCTTGACCATAGACCAGTTTGAATGGTGTGTGACTTGTCAAATTTTTTCATGTGGTTCTATATGCCCATAGTATTACTGGTACCTTAAGATCCCAATCATTCCTATTGACGTTACATATCTTCGTCAGGGCGTTCTCTAGAATATTGTTGAAGGCTTCTACCGTGCCATTAGCCTTTGGGTGATATGGTGTGCTTTTTTGGTGATGAAATTTGAATTATTCAGGCATCACTTAGATGGTGCTGTTGATGAAATCCATTCCTTGGTCGCTCATCAGAAATCTTGGGCACCCAAATCTAGTAATTACCTATTTGAAAAGAAAGTGGGCAGTTGTCTTTGCACTGTAATCTTTTACTAGTGCAGCTTCTACCCATCTCGTTAAGTATTCCATTGTGGTGATAATGTATCTCACCCCTGTTCTCTTGGCGGGTGGGTTAATGGGTCCCACAAAGTCTATTTCCCATTTTTCAAATGCCTAAAGTGTCACTTGTGGTCGTAGTGGTATCTTGTCCCTTCTGTTGAGTTTGTCGACCCGTTGACAGACATCACATTGCTAACAATATTCTTTCGAGTCTTGATGGATTGTTGGCCACCATAATATTGTGTGTAGTACCTTCTACGTGGTAGCTTTTCCTGCATAATTCCCTCCTGCTATTCCTTCATGGGCTTCTACTAAAATTCTTGGTCATTCGTGGTCTAGTATGTATCGTTGTAAGATGCTATCTACGCCCATTTTGTATAGATTCCCTACAATCAGTTGATAGTCAGCTGCGCAGATTATCGGGTTATTTTTTTGCGCAGTGGTATATCCTTGCGGCGCAGTACCTGTGCTCAAGTACTAGATGATATCTACGAAGTAATCATCAACAATATGTACTGAGAAGAGTTGTGCATATGGAAAGTTGTCCTCCAAATTCGTTGGTTCNATGTTACCGTGGTTCACCCCTCCTGGGCTACGTCCACAAATATTTGGCTCTTGGCTCTTTTATTATAGTAGTTCTTGATCTTCCTGTGCCGCGCACTTACAGTTCTCCGCAAAAGTGGGTAAGATCTATGTGAGGTGAACCAGATCACACCAGGATCTGCAACCTGCGGTCTAATCCTCAGATCTACCTTCCCTCATATCTTTCTTTCTCAACAGCTTACAAAACTTGGTTCATACAATTCAAACCCCTCACGTATCGCCAACAACAATACTCGGAAAAATCACTCAATAACAATCGCAATCTTCGTAAGAACTAACATAAACTCAACAATGACAACTACATAAACTACTACCCAAGAAAAACACACACCCATATGATACTTTCGTATCTATATTTATACATTTTGAGCTCTTCAGCCACTGACAGAATATTACCAAAACCCTAACCCTTCTTACACTAGGTTTTCTCCCATGCACGTGTTGTTCTTCCTCCAGCTGTCACTTCCTGCTGTGCACGCTTTCTTGCATTCATGCATGTTTATCTTTTTTCAGTTGTCACTTCAGTTTCCTGCACACTTTCCTTCCCATGATCATCCTTCTTTCCACTTCGGCTTGGTGCCAACAAGCCCCCAAAACTGACATGTGACTTGTCCCGAGTCACCTAATTGCGCTGTGCTTTGTCAATCTCCCTGGTGATTGTCTGGAACTTCTCCTGCAATTATGCTACTTTTGTCAGTGCCTACGTGGTTTCCTCCTTGATAATATCGACTGTTTGCGCTGCTACTTCTTCGCTTATCAGTCTTGCACATTCCTATTGAGTCCGTGCTGACTGTGTTCTGTCTTCTTCTGTCTGCTCCAGTATTGTTGCTATCCATTCCTGGAATGGTTCCATTTGAGCCTGGCACTCCTGTTTCCATGTTTGTGCAGTGAGAAGTTATTCCTGTAACTTCTTTAGCTCTTGTGTCCCCTTGACCCGTTCTGGGATTGGGATGGTTTTCTGTTGCTTCTTGAATTCTTGGATCGTTGCATTGATCCTTTCCTCCTCCTTGTCCCATTGTTGCTACTGTGGGTCCTCTTCCATATTTTTCCATAGTTGCACTGCTTTATCCAGCAAGTCGGCTGCTGTGCTGACCTATTTTTCCAGCTCCTATAGTTGCATTGTTGCTTCCTGCTTCCTCTGCACCTTTATTGTTGGTGGAGTGGTTGGTCTAATCTGTCCACAGAGAGTCTTGATCTACTTCTGATACTGATCAATTTCCTGTGCAATCTGATTGATCTTTTCTGTCATTGGGAGTTCACTTCCTTGTGTACTAGTTGAAAGTTTCCCAAAAATGTCTTCCAATTTGCGTTCCAACTCATTCCTGCATTCCTTTTCCTCCTGTGTTTCATATTTGGCCTACGTGCAAACTGTTTCTAGTGTTTCCTATTTCTTTGTTTCTTGTTGTAGCTCAACCACGTTTTTATGTGCTTGAGACTGTATCTCATGGTCGACGCTAACCTACAATTGGTATAAGGCCTTTGTTGACATCTGTGTTAGGACCAACTAGATCTGATCCAAATCCTTTAGTGGTGTCCGTCCCACAATCTCATCCATTTGTAGCATGCTTGACTTTATGTAAATAGTGGAATGTGATTTCGGAAGAACTGAGTCACGTTATCCTACCTCAATTCTTCCTATGGTCCGTGCACTCAATGGCTTTGTGCCTCTGCTGCTACTTGTAATCTGAGATTCTCTGAATTTATTCAAGATTTTCCCCATTTCTGCCAGCTCCTTCTGCAGTTTATCCCTATGGTGCACTACATGATCAAAGTCCTTTGCGAGACAATCCTAGACCATTATGGAAATCATCTCGCCATCATCCTCTGTGATTGTGTATTTTGGTGGTGATCGTTGTGCCTTTGATTTGTTGCATGCACCTGTTTCCTGTACCGCTGGTCTCTTAGTTCCCCCTGTTTCCTATGTGATGGGATTCGTTGCATTTTCCTGTGCTCCCTCAACCAGGTTCTGCTATTCATTGGTTGGCTAAGTGGTTTTTGTTCTCCCCTTCTAGGTCCCTGGCTGCTCTGAGCCACCCTCTATCTGAGTTGACTTGATTTGGCCCATTCTTGGTTTCTTGGGTACTGGGACTTGTGGAGGTTGTGTTTCCGGTTGCAGAGGCCCTCCTTCTGCTGTTTGTCCCGATACTGCTCTGGGTATGGTTGGGATCTTCCATTCATCCATCCACTCATGGATGATCATCTCGATGTCTCCCTTGGTGATGCAATAACACATCTGTAGCCACTGTTTATGTGGGTCTTGTCTTGGTCGTATCCACATGGCTTGTCGTCTAGCCCAAAAATTGGCGATGCCCTCGAATCATGCGACAACCTCTGGTGTTATCCTCCATGCTCAGTTAATTGTTTTCTGTATTCCCTCTAGGTAAGATTTAAATATAATTCCATTTCCCTTCTTATGTTTTCCCATTGGTGTGGATTTCAAGACGTGATATCTCGCTCCTCCTGGCTGTGGTGTGGTAAAAAAGATGACTTAGTTTGGTTCTTTCCATCCCATGAAAGCGATGAGAGTAAGAAGCCATGAGTAGTGAAACTCCGTACCTGATTCTTGTGCATATTTACAGTCGATTTGGAGCAAGTTTGACAGGTATGGTGCCCATATCATGAAGGTGTCTTCTACACACTGAGCTGAAACTGCGATAACTCTTGTCGACACTTCATATTTATGGCATTTTCTTAGTAGTTTGCATGATAAGATATTTTCTCCCAGTTGTGTTGCGACATTGTTAATTCACTTGATTATAATGCCTCGCGTTCCCCTATTAGTGCCATATTTCTTCTTCATTTCTTCCGCCAATTATTTTTCCTTGGAATTGTCGTCCAGTATCAGCGCGGGATCCGAACCTCGGATGGGTAGTCCTGTAATTTGTGTAATGAGTTCAATAGTTATGGGGATGGGTTTATCCATCCATACATCCCCTCCATGCATAACTGCTAACAATTGTTTGATGCATGCCGTCGCATATTGGCCTCTGCCAAAGTGTGGTATCTTCAACCCTAGGATTCTGGTTCTGTCCAGTCCAGCTGCCCACTTGCATGGCTTAGTGATAGTTCCTCCGAAAGGGTTCACAACTATTATCTCCGAAAAGACTTGTGGTGAAAGCTCTGGATATTTGCTTTCATCCACTATGTCATGGTCGGAAAAATTGAGCTTCCCAACGTGACCCAATAGCTGTGAGTCCACCTGTATGCCTTCTAGTGTGTGAGGTAGCACAATCTCTCCAGTTGGTCTCTTCCGAGGCAAGATTGGTATCTGAATCTTGTCTTTTGTCTATGTTGGCTTGTTTGAAGTTCCAACAGCTTCTGGTTCCTTTTTCTCCATCCATTCTTCCCAAGCTTTTCCCATTTTTCCAATCAACTTGTCCAAAAAAGAAAAGTCTAGGATGGGTATTTGTGGAACCTTTGGTTGGAGCTTTGCTTCCGGGTTCTGTGTGCTTCCATTTATTTCCATGGTTGCTTTGACATTTTCTAGCTGTCCTTCCTCATGAGTTCCTACTGCTTGATTCTGAAGCTCCTGCGTTGTTGCCGGTGTATCCTCTTTCATGGTTTCCACTTGGAGCCGCAGGATATTTTCCTGGATCGATTTTGATTTGACTAGAATATTCTTCGACGACAAGATTTCATCAATATCAACGATATTCGTTGGCTACTGCTCATTTTCTTCCCTTGTTCCTTGCGACATAGTTTGAACCCTAGTTGATCTGACTGTCTGGTTTGGTTCTGTGAGCTTTGGTGGTGCCATATTGGTGTTTGTCGAATGTTTGTTTGGTTCAAATAGCTCGGATAAGCTATGCGATCTCGCTCTATGCGTTCAAGATGCTATTTCTCTTTCTTCGTTCTTCTTTTGTGAATAGACTAATTGTTTCTGTTCTCGTGTGTTGTATGGGTGTGCCATGAAGCTTGTTGAGGACGCCTCCTTCCTTTTTCGATTAATGAACCATAAGTGTGGGTTCAATGCATCGACGACAGTTTTGTACCTTCCCTTATGGCTACTTTGTCGTTTCCAGTTGGCACGTTTAGTGAGACATCCCCTCCATCCTTTCCTCGCTTTAATTCTAACTCTTGTTGTTCTATCAGTGTGCTTTTGCTGACTTTTCTTTTCCCGCTTGTTTCCCTTTCCGACATGGCCGTTGTCTTTTCCCTCTTTTGTTTTTTTTTACTGCGCGGTGGGTAGTCGACTATATTTGTATAGATTTAGCCAACTCCCGTTGATCATTCCTCTGAGGTTTGCGCCTACTAGGTATTTCAACTATATATCTCCTCCATCTGTGACAAATTTTACCTCGTATGGTCCTAGCCAATGCATCCTGAGCTTCCCTGGGTACTGCAACGCTTTACTGTCATAGAGAAATACTAGATCTCCTTTCTTGAACATCTTTCTCTTGATGTGGCAGTCGTGCCACGCTTTGTCTCTCACTTTGTGTACTTGTTGATGGAATATTTCCAAGATTCAGTCTTCCTCCATTGATAGTAATTGATCCAGTCATTCCTGGATTGTGCCTCGTACTATCATTTGTGTGATAGTTACTACACGTAGACTAGGTATTAGAAATTCTAACGGTACTACTGCTTCTTGACCATAGACCAGTTTGAATGGTGTGTGACTTGTCAAATTTTTTCATGTGGTTCTATATGCCCATAGTATTACTGGTACCTTAAGATCCCAATCATTCCTATTGACGTTACATATCTTCGTCAGGGCGTTCTCTAGAATATTGTTGAAGGCTTCTACCGTGCCATTAGCCTTTGGGTGATATGGTGTGCTTTTTTGGTGATGAAATTTGAATTATTCAGGCATCACTTAGATGGTGCTGTTGATGAAATCCATTCCTTGGTCGCTCATCAGAAATCTTGGGCACCCAAATCTAGTAATTACCTATTTGAAAAGAAAGTGGGCAGTTGTCTTTGCACTGTAATCTTTTACTAGTGCAGCTTCTACCCATCTCGTTAAGTATTCCATTGTGGTGATAATGTATCTCACCCCTGTTCTCTTGGCGGGTGGGTTAATGGGTCCCACAAAGTCTATTTCCCATTTTTCAAATGCCTAAAGTGTCACTTGTGGTCGTAGTGGTATCTTGTCCCTTCTGTTGAGTTTGTCGACCCGTTGACAGACATCACATTGCTAACAATATTCTTTCGAGTCTTGATGGATTGTTGGCCACCATAATATTGTGTGTAGTACCTTCTACGTGGTAGCTTTTCCTGCATAATTCCCTCCTGCTATTCCTTCATGGGCTTCTACTAAAATTCTTGGTCATTCGTGGTCTAGTATGTATCGTTGTAAGATGCTATCTACGCCCATTTTGTATAGATTCCCTACAATCAGTTGATAGTCAGCTGCGCAGATTATCGGGTTATTTTTTTGCGCAGTGGTATATCCTTGCGGCGCAGTACCTGTGCTCAAGTACTAGATGATATCTACGAAGTAATCATCAACAATATGTACTGAGAAGAGTTGTGCATATGGAAAGTTGTCCTCCAAATTCGTTGGTTCMTCTCCATTTCTGACCCTTGATAAGTGGTCAGGCCCTRCATTTAGTTTCCTTGGTTTGACTATTACCTCAAAGTCAAATTCTTGAAATAAAAGTAACCATCGACAGATTCTCCCCCCAACACTRGCTTGTTAACTAGGTATTTCAGGGCTGAGTGATCTGTAAACATCTTAAAGTTTTTTCCCAATAGGTAATGTCTGTATTTCTATAGTGCGTAAACCATATCTAGGCCTTCTCTTTCYGTCGTGTTATAATTYTATTCTGAGTCTGATAATTTCYTGCTTTCAAAYGCTATCAAGTGATCCAAGTCTCCTGCTCCTGGTTGTGCTAAAATAGCTCCAAGTGATATTTTTGATGCATCTACATGTACATGGAATGTCTTCTCCTAGTCTGGAAATACCAATATTGGTGTGGTGACCATATTTTCCTTCAGGGTGTCCAGACTGTGTTGGCACTAGTTGTTCCATTGATACTTGGTATCCTTCCTTAACAATTTTTCCATGGGCATTGTAATCTGCATGTAGCCTTTGATGAATTTCCTGTAGTATCACGTATGTCCTAGCATTGCTTCTAGTTGACAGAATATTTTTGGTGCCGATAGGTTAACAATGACTGCAATTTTGGCTAGATCCATTAATAAACCTTGTCTTCATACTATGTGTCCCAGTAGTATACAAAATGGTATTCCAAATATGCATTTCTTGATATTCAGTGATATCTGGCACTGTCTGCATCATTCTAACATTAGGCATAAGACTTCCACCTGGTTTTTTAGAAAGCTATACACCGTCCAATCATCCAAGTAGACTTTGAGAAATTGGTGGATGAATTCCTTAAATGCTGCGATGACCACTTTGGAGAATATCGCAGGTGCATTCTTCAATCCAAACAACATGACCGTGTACTGATAGGATCCCCATTCTGTTACAAATGTGGTCTTGTGTCTATCCTCTTGTGATATCTTAATCTGATGATATCCAGAGAATCCAACGATGAATGAATAGGCTTCGTGTCCACCTACATTCTCGAGTACTTCGTCCAAGAATGGTGTGGGGAATGGGTCGTGTAAGAAGGCATCATTCAAATTCCTCAAGTCGACACATATCCTGATCCCTCTTCCCTGTTTCTTGTCCTGTACTACCATCAGGCTTATCCATTCTAATTCTTCGACTAGTTCGATGATGTCAGCCTCGATCATCCTGTCAATCTCATCTTTGAATTTCTGTTTGTAGATGGGGTTCAGTCTGTATGGTTTCTATTTAATGGGTCTCACATCAGGTCTGAGTGGTATCTTCATTTCTCCTAATTCTCTGGCTATTCCTTTCATCTCTATAAAGGTTGTGGGAAAAAGGTCGTTGTATTTGTGCAACAATTCTGTGATGCTTTCTAGTGTCTGTTCGTCCCAATAATCTCCAATGTTGGCCATTTTGGGCTGCTCGGTGGTCCCTATGTTAACCTTCTTGATATTGATTGGCATCGAGATGACCTTTGAGTCTAAGGGTGGTCCTTCCACCTCTCTCTCGCCTTCGACTTCTTCGATCTGAATATTGTGCAGATCATCTTCATCTGGTGCTTATTCCTATACTTGGTAGCATGACAACATTTCCTTGACTATCTTCTTATTCCGTTGTTGTACCTTTGTGATAACTTCCACTTCTGATTCTGTAATGAATATGACATCTCTGATCCGTTTCAGGGCTGTGTCTATGTTGGGGTTCTCATGCTCGAATGAGAAAGTGACTGTAAAGTTTTGTTGGAGTGTCTTCCATGTCTTAGTTCCTTTTCTCATTTCCTGGTCTATATACCAATTTGCTGGTATGCCTTCTAAAGTATGACTGAGGTGGTGAGGCCATTCTTTTGGTGGCGTCATTTTCCATAGTGTTTTACATGCCTCCAAGTGTTATGTTGGCCTTCCTAGTCCATCGTATTTTTTTTTATTGTTCCATATATGTTTTGCGTTGAACCTTATGTGCAGTAATCGTTTGCATTGGTACTAATCCTTGATAGTCTCTTTATGCGTACCCCACCATCTTGCGGGTGTATCCTTTAGTGCTAAATCTAGTGCTAACGGTCTCTATTTCTCTAAGACTTCACTTTCATATTGTGTCAATAGAGTTTCCAAATCATTTAGTACGTGAAAACTGGGTGGTTCTCTGATTTCTGCGCCAAGCCATCTTACTGCGCAGTCTATTCTTGCACACCTTCTTGTGGATACCTCGTGTAGTCTTTGCTGCCAGTTTTCTAAACTAGTTTCTGAGTCTGTTGTGCATGAAGTAATGCTCCGCTAACTGAGTATCCCATTTGCAGTTGGGTTTATATAGTCTTCATCACGTGTAGTTGTTCTGTACAATTGGACAATTTTGTCTAGATCCAGGCAAGTGGGTTCTACAAACCTCTCGCCTTCTGATGGATTGAGTGGGGCTATAAACCTGTAGTCTTCTAACTCAAATGTCATTTTTTTGGTTTTCAAGTTAATTATGGTCTGGTTGTCGAACGCCCAATCCAGACTGAGTAGCGTTGGTTAAGGTGTTGTACCGTCTACTATTTCGATGACTTTGAAGTCTACCTTAGTGCGCACCCCATCCAGATCGACGGTTACCCCTTTTAGTCTACCTATTGGTAGGACTCGATGTTGATTTGCTAGTTTTAATTGAACAATTGAGTATCCCAGTGTAGGTTCTCCCATGCATTTCCATGTGGTTTTTGGTAGTACATTCACTTCGGATCCTAGATCTAGTATAATATCTCCCGTGTTGAAATCCCCAATATTAGCATTGATTCTAAATTCTCTACTTGTTCTTCTTCGTGTGTGTAGGTGGTTGATAGTTTTCATTTTTGGCTTTTGTTCCGTCTCACTGCTACATTTCTCTAGGATGTTTTGCAATACTTTGATAGATAAAAGATCACTTAACATTTTTATGCATCATTGCAAAAAGTATTTGATAGTACTTACTTGTTCCTTAGGTTGTCTTTTGTTGGTATGGTCTAGTGATGGCGACATGTCATATTCCAGAGCTTCCTTGTTCTGTTGCGTAGTCAGTGCTATGTCCTCCTTCTAGAATTCTTGTCGGGATTCTGTAAAGATCTCCTTTTCCTTTTGTACATCGAACTGCTTCTTGGGGTCGGGGTTCTTCTTTACCCATTAGGTCTGCGTTGGGTCCTGTCGAACTGCGTTGTTTCCTATTTTCGTTCCTCCTCGAGTGACTATGTTAATGTTTCGTCCGTCATCCCTTGCTTCGGTTGAAATCCACTGAACATTCTGGTTATTTTGGTTCCTTTTTTATGGATCTTTATGAGTAGTGTCAGACATTCCTTTGTATCGTGGTCCGAAGCATGACAATACATATAGGTCGTTAGTGGAAGTGGGCATTCATGTGCATAATGTCCTGGTTGCTGGCAATTGTGACATGTGACTGGTCCCCTTCCATGTCCGAAACCTCCTCTGTCTCGTCCTGCTCCTCTATAGGATGCGCGATCATCTCGTGGTGCGCTATATTGTGGTCCCTGATTATACTGCACGGTATTGTACTGGGGTTGTGTTGGGTTGTACTGTGGATGCACGTTATTATAAGGTTGTTTCACAGTATTATACTGCGACTGTGTAGTGTTTTTTGGTGTTGGGGCTTGAGTGAACTATGGTTCTTCCTGCCCAGTCATCATTTCTACCTGTACCCTGTATGCGTATGAGGTTCTTTCCCGCATTAGCTCCATAGTTCGACAGTATTTGTCGTCGTGGCCCACTGACTTGCAAAATGTGCAATATGAGTTTGTTGGGACTGTTTGGTATTTCTGCATCAACGTGCAATGGTAGGGGTTGTGACCCAGTTTCTTGTAGATTTTTCACCATAATCCCCCCTGTGGCAGCGGGTTTGGCATGCCTGTTGCCATATACTTCACGAACCTCAAACATTTGTTTTTTTGGTGTCCTTCTATCCTGCACATGGTACACCAAATGGCTCCTCATTTATCCTTGCTCTTATTCTGGTTCAACTGAAATGTTAAGTTCTTCATATCCTCTTTCAGATCTTCGATAGCCAGGTACGTCTACTGATACTAATTATCTTCTAATTGCAAGGTTTCTTGCAGAGCCTCTGCTTGTGTCTGAAACTTTTGTTGTCTTAGTGGATATTTTAAGTGTGGGAGTAGTGAGTTGAAAAACAAGTGCCGATGTTGCATCTTGATCATAAGTTATTTTAACTTCCCTTTTAATCGCTTGAATCTATGATCAATCTCCCATACCGATTATCCTGGTTTTTGTCTTATCTCAATCATCTCGTTCATATACTGATCCTCTGAGTTCAACTTCTGGAACTCATTAATTAGTAGTTTCTTAATGTCGTCTAGTGTCCTTGTCATCTCAAGAACACTGTTTGTGTCTAGACTCATATACCAGTCTAGCGCGTGGTCTCTTAGCATGATTTCTAGCTGCGCGAGTTTGGTGTTGTCATCAGTGATCTTCTTTGCTTCCCAGATCTTAGCGCAAATGAATGGATGCTTCTCAGGTTCTTCTGTTGCTTCTCCTAGAAACTTTGGTAATCTGATAATAGGGTCATGTCCTGCCATTCTGAGTACTAAGCTATTTCCTCCTCCGCGCGGTGTGGATACTTGACTGAGATTACTTGAATTGGCTCCTTTAGTTGTCGCTCCTTGTGTAGATGTGCTTCTTGTTGTCGGACTTCCTTTGAACTTTGGTTTCCTAAACAATGGTGTTCTTTATGGTGTATTGGTCACACATGGGTGTATGGGCTCCACACTGACATTAATACGAAAGGGGTGGTTGTCTTCTCCTTCCATTCTTGGGTCTCTTGTTTTCCTCTCGTAGGTGGCATGCAGGATTTCCTCAATCTGCTCCACAGCGTGGAGATCCTCTACCTCTTCCTCATCGCTTGCCAAGCCCTCCCTTTCGTCTATGGCTCTCTTCTTGGTGTTTATCTTATATTGGTAGGGTGCTCCACTATGCGTCGTTCCTGATGATGCCAAGATCCACTTGAGCTATTCGTCATCCATCGAGATTAGGTCCAAGGGTTCCTCCTCCTTCTTCTTTTTATCCTGCCCTCCTTCCATACCTCCTCTTTCTACCATTGCTTCCCCCCTTCCCCCATTTGCGCAGGGAAGTCTAACTGTCTGATTCCATTGTCATTACACCTTTTTTATATAGCAATATCTTAATAGAAGTATATAGGGATCAAATGTACCTTCCTCTAGGTCCTTGTAGAAATTCTTGCTCGAATGCGCTATATGACTTCATTGTGTCTACCACAAACTCTGTGATGAATCCTGCCACAATACTATCAAGCCAAAAGTCTACTACGCATGTGAATTTGTTGTTTGCCTGCTACAACTATTGAATATGTACTAGAGTCCAATCTAGCTGTCGAATCCAGTTCGTCGGGTGATTATCCATTAACCTTAAGATCCACTCTTGTAGTAGGTGCAAAAAATTACAGAAGAAGATTTCGTGTAAATCCGTAAACACGTATTTATCCAGGTATCTACGTGGTGTGATTCTAGGGTTTCTATTGTCTTTGTGTACAAATTATATCTCTTTAGTTCACAACCAACCCTCGATTTGTTCTCTCGTGGGGTTCCAAGGTCTCCACATTCCCTTGTAATGGCTCATTGCTTCTTCGATGGTTCTTTTCCACTCTATCTTGTCTACTCAGTCCTATATTGTTCCTCTTAATACGAAAACATAACCATTTGTTGGTTTTATCGACCCTCCTTCTCAGGTTATCAGAGTTATTGACCTAGGGTTCATGTCATTCAGGATTCCAACAAAGCCTCTAACTATCGGCCCTCCTGGTAAACCATAAGGCAACGCAACGCCCAGAAGGTACTGCGTAGTCTCACCCGAGATAGCTAAGGATGGTTGATTGTAAGACTCAGGTGTTTACAGCCTAGGATGAAATATGAGATAAAGGGTTTCTTGATTAAGGCCTTGTTCTGTGAACTGTTACTGTAATCTACTTGTTCCCAGGAATCGGATGCATATAACTCAAAAAATATATATTTTTTAATAATGCGTTTGGTTATTCATCAATTGTAGTCATCTATTGCTTGAAAGAAGTTAAAGCTATGCCAACATTCAACATATTACATAGATGTTACCATGGTTCACCCCTCCTGGGCTACATCCACAAAGATTTGGCTCTTGGCTCTTTTATTATAGTAGTTCTTGATCTTCCTACGCTGCACATTTACAGTTCTCTGCAAAAGTGGGTAAGATCTATGTGAGGAGAACTAGATCGCACCAAGCTCTGCAGCTTGCGGTCTAATCCTCAGATCTACCTTCCCTCATATTTTTCTTTCTCAATAGCTTACAAAACTTGGTTCATACAATTCAAACCCCTCATGTATTCCCAACAACAATACTCAGAAAAATCACTCAATAACAATCACAATCTTCGTAAGAACTAACATAAACTCAACAATGACAACTACAACAAGTACTACCCAAGAAAAACACACACCCATATGATACTTTCGTATCTATATTTATACATTTCGGGATCTTCAACCACTTATAGAATATTACCAAAACCCTAACCCTTATTACGCTAGGTTTTTATCCTATGCGCTTGTTGTTCTTCCTCCAGTTGTCGCTTCCCGTTGTGCACGCTTTCTTGCATTCGTGTGTGCTGATATTTTGCCAGTTGTCACTTCAGTTTCCTGCATGCTTTCTTTCCCATGATCGTCCTTCTTTCCACTTTGGCCTGGTGCCAACACCTTTCAATAACTCCATTATGCTCTGGATTATAGGAATTTGTCAGTTTTCTTTGAATTCCATTGTCTCGACAATAATCATTTAATTCAGTTGAAGTAAATTCTCCCCCATTATATGTTGTCAAAGATGAAACCTTTTCTCTTCTATCATTTTCAACCATGTGTTGAAATTTTTTAAAATTTTCAAAAGCTTCAAACTTTGCCTTTAAAAAGTATACCCATGTCATTTTAGTGTAGTCATTAATTAAAAATATAAAGTATCAACATCCACCGGAAGAGAATTCCATTGGACCACATATATAATTGTGAATCAACTCCAAATACTTTGTTTCTCGCCACGAGCTTGTTGGAAAAGTTTCTCTCTTTTGCTTGCCAAAAATACAATCTTCACACTTATAATTTTCTCTCTTGAAAGTTGTAAAAACCTTTACCAAATATTGGGACTTAAGTTTCAATAGATTATCAAAGTTTAAGTGACCAAATCGAAAATTCCATAATTTGAATGAAGACATTTCAGAATACACTGCTGCTGCAAGATCATGCTTTCTTGGGATCACTTTTTCCTTCATTCTTAGCAATTTCCCATATTCATATCCTGGCATTATTGTTTTCAAGTTATCCTTATTAGACTTAATATTGACCAAACAATCTTGCATGATTATTTGATGTCCAACTTGTCGGATTGTGACTAAGGATAACACACATGTCTTGGGAAGTCCTAAAAAAAACATAACAAATCAGAGGAATGTAACTGTTGCAGAGGATAAATAAGAACCAAATAATGCAGTGGGAAAGGTAGAACCTCTTGAGGTAGGGGAATCTTTAATGTTGAAAATGGTCTTGGTTAAAGAAAAAAAAGAGATAAGTGAGATAGCACAAAGGAAGAGTCTGTTTAGGATTGTATGCAAGTCCAAAGGAAAGTGCTGCAAAGTGGTAATTGACAGTGGATGTATAAATAATTTGGTCTCCACAGAGAGATTAGAGAATTTGGGATTGAAAAAGATGACACATCCCATTCCCTATAGAGTTTCATGTCTATAGGAGGGACATAAGCTCTTGGTAAATGAACAGTGTATGGTGAAGATTCAGATTGGTACTTATAGTGATGTGATACTTTGTGACATAATGCCTATGGATGTCTGCCATTTTCTGTTAGGAAGGTCATGGAAGTATGATAGAAAGGCCATCCATGGTGGAAGGAGGAATACCTATTCCTTAGAGAAGGATGGAAAGAAGCATGTGTTTTTACCTTTGAAGGATGAAGCCACCAAAAATGAACCTGGACCTAGTATATTGCTGATGAGCGGGAAGGAATTACTACAAGAGGTCAAGAAGAAGGAGGAACTACCATTTTCTCTAATTGGAAAACAAAAGATAATAATCACCTCTATAAACCTTGATGATCTACCTATTGAAATTAAAACTATACTTGATGAATTTTCTGATATCATAGTAGATGAGTTACCCAATGCTTTAACCCCTATGAGAAGTATCAGTCATCATATCGATTTGATACCTGGGGCAAGTTTTTCTAACAAAGTAGCTTATAGGATAACTCCTCAAGAAAATGAAGAGGTAAGAAGGCAGGTGCAAGAATTTTTAGATAAAGGATTGATGAAGGAATGATTGAGTCCATGTGGAGTGCCAACAATGCTCATCCCAAAGAAAGACAGTGGATGGCATATGTGCACTGATTCCAGGTCCATCAACAAGATAACCACCAGGTACATATTTCCATTACCCCACATATATGATTTAATGGATTGCTTGAGTAGTTCAAAATATTTTTCAAAATTTGATTTAAAGAGTGGTTACCACCAAATTAGAATTGGAGAGGGGGATGAGTGGAAAACTGCATTTAAGACAAACAATGGATTGTATGAATGGATGGTGATGCCATTTGGGCTAAAAAACGCACCCAACACATTTATGAGGTTAATGAATGAGGTCTTGAAGGAATATATTGGGAAATTTGTGATAGTCTACCTTGCTGATATTCTGATTTATAGTCAGACCAAAGAAGAACACTTGAAGCATATCCATATGATTTTGAGCACCCTACAGAAGGAAAAATTGTTGATAAATATGAAGAAGTGCAACTTCATGAAGAGGGAATTGATATATTTGGGATTAATAGTCTCTGAAGAGGGACTGAAAATGGATCCGAAAAAAGTTCAGGCAATTTTAAATTGGCCAACTCCGAGGAATGCATTTGAGGTAAGGAGTTTTCATGGACTTGCAAGTTTTTGTAGAAAATTCATTAGAAGTTTCAATCAGATATGTGCACCTATTATAGAGACTATTAAAGAAAAAAAGCATCCCTTTAGGTGGACAAAGACAACATACATAAATTTTAAACTGTTGAAGAAAAATATTACTGAAAATTCTGTGTTATCTTTGCCAAGTTTTGATTTAAGACTTTTCAGGTTGAGATTGATGCTAGTGGGACTGNGCTATCAAGTGATCCAAGTCTCCTGCTCCTGGTTGTGCTAAAATAGCTCCAAGTGATATTTTTGATGCATCTACATGTACATGGAATGTCTTCTCCTAGTCTGGAAATACCAATATTGGTGTGGTGACCATATTTTCCTTCAGGGTGTCCAGACTGTGTTGGCACTAGTTGTTCCATTGATACTTGGTATCCTTCCTTAACAATTTTTCCATGGGCATTGTAATCTGCATGTAGCCTTTGATGAATTTCCTGTAGTATCACGTATGTCCTAGCATTGCTTCTAGTTGACAGAATATTTTTGGTGCCGATAGGTTAACAATGACTGCAATTTTGGCTAGATCCATTAATAAACCTTGTCTTCATACTATGTGTCCCAGTAGTATACAAAATGGTATTCCAAATATGCATTTCTTGATATTCAGTGATATCTGGCACTGTCTGCATCATTCTAACATTAGGCATAAGACTTCCACCTGGTTTTTTAGAAAGCTATACACCGTCCAATCATCCAAGTAGACTTTGAGAAATTGGTGGATGAATTCCTTAAATGCTGCGATGACCACTTTGGAGAATATCGCAGGTGCATTCTTCAATCCAAACAACATGACCGTGTACTGATATGATCCCCATTCTGTTACAAATGTGGTCTTGTGTCTATCCTCTTGTGATATCTTAATCTGATGATATCCATAGAATCCAACGATGAATGAATAGGCTTCGTGTCCACTTACATTCTCTAGTACTTCGTCCAAGAATGGTGTGGGGAATGGGTCGTGTAAGAAGGAATCATTCAAATTCCTCAAATCGACACATATCCTGATCCCTCTTCCCTGTTTCTTGTCCTGTACTACCATCGGGCTTATCCATTCTAATTCTTCGACTAGTTTGATGATGTCAGCCTCGATCATCCTGTCAATCTCATCTTTGAATTTCTGTTTGTAGATGGGGTTCAGTCTGTATGGTTGCTATTTAATGGGTCTCACATCATGTCTGAGTGGTATCTTCATTTCTCCTAATTCTCTGGCTATTCCTTTCATCTCTATAAAGGTTGTGGGAAAAAGGTCGTTGTATTTGTGCAACAATTCTGTGATTCTTTCTAGTGTCTGTTCGTCCCAATAATCTCCAATGCTGGCCATTTTGGGTTGCTCGGTGGTCCCTATGTTAACCTTCTTGATATTGATTGGCATCGAGATGACCTTTGATTCTAAGGGTGGTCCTTCCACCTCTCTCTCGCCTTCGACTTCTTCGATCTGAATATTGTGCAGATCATCTTCATCTGGTGCTTATTCCTATACCTGGTAGCATGACAACATTTCCTTGACTATCTTCTTATTCCGTTGTTGTACCTTTGTGATAACTTCCACTTATGATTTTGTAATGAATATGACATCTCTGATCCGTTTCAGGGCTGTGTCTATGTTGGGGTTCTCATGCTCGAATGAGAAAGTGACTGTAAAGTTTTGTTGGAGTGTCGTCCATGTCTTGGTTCCTTTTCTCATTTCCTGGTCTATATACCAATTTGCTGGTATGCCTTCTAAAGTATGACTAAGGTGGTGAGGCCATTCTTTTGGTGGCGTCATTTTCCATAGTGTTTTACACGCCTCCAAGTGTTCTATTGGCCTTCCTAGTCCATCGTATTTTTTTCGATTGTTCCATATATGTTCTGCGTTGAACCTTATGTGCAGTAATCGTTTTCATTGGTACCAATCCTTGATAGTCTCTTTGTGCGTACCCCACCATCTTACGGGTGTATCCTTTAGTGCTAAATCTAGTGCTAACAGTCTCTATTTCTCTAAGACTTCACTTTCGTATTGTGTCAATAGAGTTTCCAAATCATTTAGTACGTGAAAACTGGGTGGTTCTCTGATTTTTGCACCAAGCCATCTTACTGCGCAGTCTATTCTTGCACACCTTCTTGTGGATACCTCGTGTAGTCTTTGCTGCCAGTTTTCTAAACTAGTTTCTGAGTCTGTTGTGCATGAAGTAATGCTCCGCTAACTGAGTATCCCATTTGCAGTTGGGTTTATATAGTCTTCATCACGTGTAGTTGTTCTGTACAATTGGACAATTTTGTCTAGATCCAGGCAAGTGGGTTCTACAAACCTCTCGCCTTCTGATGGATTGAGTGGGGCTATAAACCTGTAGTCTTCTAACTCAAATGTCATTTTTTTGGTTTTCAAGTTAATTATGGTCTGGTTGTCGAACGCCCAATCCAGACTGAGTAGCGTTGGTTAAGGTGTTGTACCGTCTACTATTTCGATGACTTTGAAGTCTACCTTAGTGCGCACCCCATCCAGATCGACGGTTACCCCTTTTAGTCTACCTATTGGTAGGACTCGATGTTGATTTGCTAGTTTTAATTGAACAATTGAGTATCCCAGTGTAGGTTCTCCCATGCATTTCCATGTGGTTTTTGGTAGTACATTCACTTCGGATCCTAGATCTAGTATAATATCTCCCGTGTTGAAATCCCCAATATTAGCATTGATTCTAAATTCTCTACTTGTTCTTCTTCGTGTGTGTAGGTGGTTGATAGTTTTCATTTTTGGCTTTTGTTCCGTCTCACTGCTACATTTCTCTAGGATGTTTTGCAATACTTTGATAGATAAAAGATCACTTAACATTTTTATGCATCATTGCAAAAAGTATTTGATAGTACTTACTTGTTCCTTAGGTTGTCTTTTGTTGGTATGGTCTAGTGATGGCGACATGTCATATTCCAGAGCTTCCTTGTTCTGTTGCGTAGTCAGTGCTATGTCCTCCTTCTAGAATTCTTGTCGGGATTCTGTAAAGATCTCCTTTTCCTTTTGTACATCGAACTGCTTCTTGGGGTCGGGGTTCTTCTTTACCCATTAGGTCTGCGTTGGGTCCTGTCGAACTGCGTTGTTTCCTATTTTCGTTCCTCCTCGAGTGACTATGTTAATGTTTCGTCCGTCATCCCTTGCTTCGGTTGAAATCCACTGAACATTCTGGTTATTTTGGTTCCTTTTTTATGGATCTTTATGAGTAGTGTCAGACATTCCTTTGTATCGTGGTCCGAAGCATGACAATACATATAGGTCGTTAGTGGAAGTGGGCATTCATGTGCATAATGTCCTGGTTGCTGGCAATTGTGACATGTGACTGGTCCCCTTCCATGTCCGAAACCTCCTCTGTCTCGTCCTGCTCCTCTATAGGATGCGCGATCATCTCGTGGTGCGCTATATTGTGGTCCCTGATTATACTGCACGGTATTGTACTGGGGTTGTGTTGGGTTGTACTGTGGATGCACGTTATTATAAGGTTGTTTCACAGTATTATACTGCGACTGTGTAGTGTTTTTTGGTGTTGGGGCTTGAGTGAACTATGGTTCTTCCTGCCCAGTCATCATTTCTACCTGTACCCTGTATGCGTATGAGGTTCTTTCCCGCATTAGCTCCATAGTTCGACAGTATTTGTCGTCGTGGCCCACTGACTTGCAAAATGTGCAATATGAGTTTGTTGGGACTGTTTGGTATTTCTGCATCAACGTGCAATGGTAGGGGTTGTGACCCAGTTTCTTGTAGATTTTTCACCATAATCCCCCCTGTGGCAGCGGGTTTGGCATGCCTGTTGCCATATACTTCACGAACCTCAAACATTTGTTTTTTTGGTGTCCTTCTATCCTGCACATGGTACACCAAATGGCTCCTCATTTATCCTTGCTCTTATTCTGGTTCAACTGAAATGTTAAGTTCTTCATATCCTCTTTCAGATCTTCGATAGCCAGGTACGTCTACTGATACTAATTATCTTCTAATTGCAAGGTTTCTTGCAGAGCCTCTGCTTGTGTCTGAAACTTTTGTTGTCTTAGTGGATATTTTAAGTGTGGGAGTAGTGAGTTGAAAAACAAGTGCCGATGTTGCATCTTGATCATAAGTTATTTTAACTTCCCTTTTAATCGCTTGAATCTATGATCAATCTCCCATACCGATTATCCTGGTTTTTGTCTTATCTCAATCATCTCGTTCATATACTGATCCTCTGAGTTCAACTTCTGGAACTCATTAATTAGTAGTTTCTTAATGTCGTCTAGTGTCCTTGTCATCTCAAGAACACTGTTTGTGTCTAGACTCATATACCAGTCTAGCGCGTGGTCTCTTAGCATGATTTCTAGCTGCGCGAGTTTGGTGTTGTCATCAGTGATCTTCTTTGCTTCCCAGATCTTAGCGCAAATGAATGGATGCTTCTCAGGTTCTTCTGTTGCTTCTCCTAGAAACTTTGGTAATCTGATAATAGGGTCATGTCCTGCCATTCTGAGTACTAAGCTATTTCCTCCTCCGCGCGGTGTGGATACTTGACTGAGATTACTTGAATTGGCTCCTTTAGTTGTCGCTCCTTGTGTAGATGTGCTTCTTGTTGTCGGACTTCCTTTGAACTTTGGTTTCCTAAACAATGGTGTTCTTTATGGTGTATTGGTCACACATGGGTGTATGGGCTCCACACTGACATTAATACGAAAGGGGTGGTTGTCTTCTCCTTCCATTCTTGGGTCTCTTGTTTTCCTCTCGTAGGTGGCATGCAGGATTTCCTCAATCTGCTCCACAGCGTGGAGATCCTCTACCTCTTCCTCATCGCTTGCCAAGCCCTCCCTTTCGTCTATGGCTCTCTTCTTGGTGTTTATCTTATATTGGTAGGGTGCTCCACTATGCGTCGTTCCTGATGATGCCAAGATCCACTTGAGCTATTCGTCATCCATCGAGATTAGGTCCAAGGGTTCCTCCTCCTTCTTCTTTTTATCCTGCCCTCCTTCCATACCTCCTCTTTCTACCATTGCTTCCCCCCTTCCCCCATTTGCGCAGGGAAGTCTAACTGTCTGATTCCATTGTCATTACACCTTTTTTATATAGCAATATCTTAATAGAAGTATATAGGGATCAAATGTACCTTCCTCTAGGTCCTTGTAGAAATTCTTGCTCGAATGCGCTATATGACTTCATTGTGTCTACCACAAACTCTGTGATGAATCCTGCCACAATACTATCAAGCCAAAAGTCTACTACGCATGTGAATTTGTTGTTTGCCTGCTACAACTATTGAATATGTACTAGAGTCCAATCTAGCTGTCGAATCCAGTTCGTCGGGTGATTATCCATTAACCTTAAGATCCACTCTTGTAGTAGGTGCAAAAAATTACAGAAGAAGATTTCGTGTAAATCCGTAAACACGTATTTATCCAGGTATCTACGTGGTGTGATTCTAGGGTTTCTATTGTCTTTGTGTACAAATTATATCTCTTTAGTTCACAACCAACCCTCGATTTGTTCTCTCGTGGGGTTCCAAGGTCTCCACATTCCCTTGTAATGGCTCATTGCTTCTTCGATGGTTCTTTTCCACTCTATCTTGTCTACTCAGTCCTATATTGTTCCTCTTAATACGAAAACATAACCATTTGTTGGTTTTATCGACCCTCCTTCTCAGGTTATCAGAGTTATTGACCTAGGGTTCATGTCATTCAGGATTCCAACAAAGCCTCTAACTATCGGCCCTCCTGGTAAACCATAAGGCAACGCAACGCCCAGAAGGTACTGCGTAGTCTCACCCGAGATAGCTAAGGATGGTTGATTGTAAGACTCAGGTGTTTACAGCCTAGGATGAAATATGAGATAAAGGGTTTCTTGATTAAGGCCTTGTTCTGTGAACTGTTACTGTAATCTACTTGTTCCCAGGAATCGGATGCATATAACTCAAAAAATATATATTTTTTAATAATGCGTTTGGTTATTCATCAATTGTAGTCATCTATTGCTTGAAAGAAGTTAAAGCTATGCCAACATTCAACATATTACATAGATGTTACCATGGTTCACCCCTCCTGGGCTACATCCACAAAGATTTGGCTCTTGGCTCTTTTATTATAGTAGTTCTTGATCTTCCTACGCTGCACATTTACAGTTCTCTGCAAAAGTGGGTAAGATCTATGTGAGGAGAACTAGATCGCACCAAGCTCTGCAGCTTGCGGTCTAATCCTCAGATCTACCTTCCCTCATATTTTTCTTTCTCAATAGCTTACAAAACTTGGTTCATACAATTCAAACCCCTCATGTATTCCCAACAACAATACTCAGAAAAATCACTCAATAACAATCACAATCTTCGTAAGAACTAACATAAACTCAACAATGACAACTACAACAAGTACTACCCAAGAAAAACACACACCCATATGATACTTTCGTATCTATATTTATACATTTCGGGATCTTCAACCACTTATAGAATATTACCAAAACCCTAACCCTTATTACGCTAGGTTTTTATCCTATGCGCTTGTTGTTCTTCCTCCAGTTGTCGCTTCCCGTTGTGCACGCTTTCTTGCATTCGTGTGTGCTGATATTTTGCCAGTTGTCACTTCAGTTTCCTGCATGCTTTCTTTCCCATGATCGTCCTTCTTTCCACTTTGGCCTGGTGCCAACACCTTTCAATAACTCCATTATGCTCTGGATTATAGGAATTTGTCAGTTTTCTTTGAATTCCATTGTCTCGACAATAATCATTTAATTCAGTTGAAGTAAATTCTCCCCCATTATATGTTGTCAAAGATGAAACCTTTTCTCTTCTATCATTTTCAACCATGTGTTGAAATTTTTTAAAATTTTCAAAAGCTTCAAACTTTGCCTTTAAAAAGTATACCCATGTCATTTTAGTGTAGTCATTAATTAAAAATATAAAGTATCAACATCCACCGGAAGAGAATTCCATTGGACCACATATATAATTGTGAATCAACTCCAAATACTTTGTTTCTCGCCACGAGCTTGTTGGAAAAGTTTCTCTCTTTTGCTTGCCAAAAATACAATCTTCACACTTATAATTTTCTCTCTTGAAAGTTGTAAAAACCTTTACCAAATATTGGGACTTAAGTTTCAATAGATTATCAAAGTTTAAGTGACCAAATCGAAAATTCCATAATTTGAATGAAGACATTTCAGAATACACTGCTGCTGCAAGATCATGCTTTCTTGGGATCACTTTTTCCTTCATTCTTAGCAATTTCCCATATTCATATCCTGGCATTATTGTTTTCAAGTTATCCTTATTAGACTTAATATTGACCAAACAATCTTGCATGATTATTTGATGTCCAACTTGTCGGATTGTGACTAAGGATAACACACATGTCTTGGGAAGTCCTAAAAAAAACATAACAAATCAGAGGAATGTAACTGTTGCAGAGGATAAATAAGAACCAAATAATGCAGTGGGAAAGGTAGAACCTCTTGAGGTAGGGGAATCTTTAATGTTGAAAATGGTCTTGGTTAAAGAAAAAAAAGAGATAAGTGAGATAGCACAAAGGAAGAGTCTGTTTAGGATTGTATGCAAGTCCAAAGGAAAGTGCTGCAAAGTGGTAATTGACAGTGGATGTATAAATAATTTGGTCTCCACAGAGAGATTAGAGAATTTGGGATTGAAAAAGATGACACATCCCATTCCCTATAGAGTTTCATGTCTATAGGAGGGACATAAGCTCTTGGTAAATGAACAGTGTATGGTGAAGATTCAGATTGGTACTTATAGTGATGTGATACTTTGTGACATAATGCCTATGGATGTCTGCCATTTTCTGTTAGGAAGGTCATGGAAGTATGATAGAAAGGCCATCCATGGTGGAAGGAGGAATACCTATTCCTTAGAGAAGGATGGAAAGAAGCATGTGTTTTTACCTTTGAAGGATGAAGCCACCAAAAATGAACCTGGACCTAGTATATTGCTGATGAGCGGGAAGGAATTACTACAAGAGGTCAAGAAGAAGGAGGAACTACCATTTTCTCTAATTGGAAAACAAAAGATAATAATCACCTCTATAAACCTTGATGATCTACCTATTGAAATTAAAACTATACTTGATGAATTTTCTGATATCATAGTAGATGAGTTACCCAATGCTTTAACCCCTATGAGAAGTATCAGTCATCATATCGATTTGATACCTGGGGCAAGTTTTTCTAACAAAGTAGCTTATAGGATAACTCCTCAAGAAAATGAAGAGGTAAGAAGGCAGGTGCAAGAATTTTTAGATAAAGGATTGATGAAGGAATGATTGAGTCCATGTGGAGTGCCAACAATGCTCATCCCAAAGAAAGACAGTGGATGGCATATGTGCACTGATTCCAGGTCCATCAACAAGATAACCACCAGGTACATATTTCCATTACCCCACATATATGATTTAATGGATTGCTTGAGTAGTTCAAAATATTTTTCAAAATTTGATTTAAAGAGTGGTTACCACCAAATTAGAATTGGAGAGGGGGATGAGTGGAAAACTGCATTTAAGACAAACAATGGATTGTATGAATGGATGGTGATGCCATTTGGGCTAAAAAACGCACCCAACACATTTATGAGGTTAATGAATGAGGTCTTGAAGGAATATATTGGGAAATTTGTGATAGTCTACCTTGCTGATATTCTGATTTATAGTCAGACCAAAGAAGAACACTTGAAGCATATCCATATGATTTTGAGCACCCTACAGAAGGAAAAATTGTTGATAAATATGAAGAAGTGCAACTTCATGAAGAGGGAATTGATATATTTGGGATTAATAGTCTCTGAAGAGGGACTGAAAATGGATCCGAAAAAAGTTCAGGCAATTTTAAATTGGCCAACTCCGAGGAATGCATTTGAGGTAAGGAGTTTTCATGGACTTGCAAGTTTTTGTAGAAAATTCATTAGAAGTTTCAATCAGATATGTGCACCTATTATAGAGACTATTAAAGAAAAAAAGCATCCCTTTAGGTGGACAAAGACAACATACATAAATTTTAAACTGTTGAAGAAAAATATTACTGAAAATTCTGTGTTATCTTTGCCAAGTTTTGATTTAAGACTTTTCAGGTTGAGATTGATGCTAGTGGGACTG
>JZKD02S2390017.1:7824-20783 GCA_000966675.3 Picea glauca | reverse complement strand
AAAGAATAGAGGTCATTATAGGCTCTGGTGACTTCTAATCCTAGCTCTTCCATGACAGCTTTAGGCATGAGGTTGTGGGAGGCCCCTGAATCCATTAAACAATTATGTAGCACTTTGTCATGTATGTTCAGGGAGGTGTAGAAGGGAGGGGATGAATCATCTATGTCTTCTACCATGGGACCTAGGACCACTGCAGGTCTTTCATCTTGGAGGCTTATGAATTCTGTGGAAGGGTTGGAGGCTTCGGATTTCAACAGGTCGGAGAAGCGCTTTTTGAATTCCCCATGTTTGATTAACTCAGTGAGGGGCACAGGGATTCTGACCTTTTGAATTTCATGCTCAAAATTGAAAGAAGATGTAAGCTTTGGAATTTCTTTAATCTCAGGAGCATGATTTTGGATAATAGGGGAGAGAGGTTGGGTCTTCTTACCTCTGTGGTTGTCTGTTACCTCGTCAGCAGGCTTCTCTGCTCTGGTGGATGACTCAGGAACATCAGGTGCTGCTGCCCTCTTGTCTAATCTCAGGCTATACCTGCCTCGACCATCGCCACCTTTGTCTCCCTTGCTTAGTTCATTTAGATGATTGTTCATGAGGGATTCCTCATATGCTGACTTATTTAAGTGGGGGAAAGGAGGAATGACTTCTACAGAGTGGATTTTAGGCTCAGTCTCATCTATTTCTCTTTCTTCTTCATCAGCTACAAATTTTTTTTGGAAGGGAGCCTGAATCCTTTGGTCATCTCTGTCCCTTTCCTTCTCTTTGTACATAGTTGGAGGAGCAAAATTGTTTGGCCTTCTGAAACCTCCTCTGTTCTCGGTTTTTTGAGGGCCTTTGTTCATTTGTTTTCTTTCCGTTTTTAATCTCTCCATCTCTTCCTTCAAAACGTTCACCGGCTGGGTCAGCTCATTTACTTGAGGGTGGGGAAATGATGGGCCGGAGATGTTGGAGCCAGAAACCGAGGCTTTTGACTTTCCTTTTCTTCTGTCTGTGTTAGCCTTGTTCCTCAGTCTGTCGGCTGCTAATATATTAGATTCCACCTCTATAGTTGCATCTTGCATCTGAGCTAAAGAGGTGGCTCTCCTTTCTCTTAATACGAGACATAAGTCGGGGTCAAATGCACTAGCATATGAAATTTGAGCAGAGGCTTCTGAAGGCTTTATTTTTGCAGGAATCTTGTTGTACATCTTAATGAATCTTTTGGAAAAGTCAGAAACTGACTCTCCTTCCTGCTTCTTCAGGGACCCAAACTCAGTCATGTAATAAATGTAATCTTTCCTATCCCCCCACTACCTTAGGAAAACATTATCCAGGGCTTCAATACCAACAATAGATCCAGGGGCCAGTCCCCTGAACCACTTCCTAACCTCACCATCCAAGCTCTGGACAAAAACTCTCATCCAGACATCTTCGTTTTCCATATTGAGGTTATCTGCATAACTGTAAAAAGCAGCTAAGTGCTCTTCAACAATTATATCTCCCTCCCCAGTGAACTTAGGCATATACTTCAAGTAGTCTCTAGCAGGGAGGGGATTCAAAGGCTAGGGAAGAATCAAAGGACCATATCTAGCAACAACTATAGCATCCATTCTGTTCTATGGGGGATTAGCACCAGCCATAGGGACGTTGAGTGGAGGAGAACTCGGAGTTGATGGAGTGTCAACAGGTGAGGCTAGAAAAGAGATCCTCACAGGAGATGACGGGGAAAACAGAGAGAAGTCCAAGGGGCTTGAGTGTACAGGTGTCTCTCTCTGCGCAGTAGTAGTAATTAAAGGAGGAGTGGTGAAACCTCTTGAGGGGGGAGTGACAAGGATCTCTCCCTCTGATACTAGACCAGGAGGAGAAAACTCAGCAGGAACACTCCCAAAGTTCAGAAAATAGGAGACCTCAGAGGAAGTATGACTAGGAAGCTGAGAATAAGAAAATGGAGTTTTCATAAAAGGGGATGGCGTATTACCTTTTTCAGCGATGGAAGCTTCTTTTGCAGAGCTCTTTCCCTTTCTGCGCACCGCTTCCAAGTCAACTTCTGGTGTGGCTAAAGGCAGGTGTGGATTAGACCTCGTGTGTCTGCCTCTCGAAGCCACAGTTGATAGAACAGGTTCTCCCCAACGGAGTCATCACAGTGGAGTCGCCAGGTGCACAGTAGCAATCTTCTAGTTCTGATATCTGATGCACCTTCAGAAATCAGTTGATCTTTGTCGTTCAATCCCAGGGAATATATTCAACATCGTCCCCGGCAATGGCGCCAGAAATGTTGGCGGCCGGAAGTCACTCCTGGATTGCTATCAGGAGCAGAGCCCGACGCCCATCAGTTTAATGTCACGATTTGTTTAAGGGTGATCAAATGGAGGAAGACTCAGAACAACATCATGTCAACTCAGAAACTAGACCAGGCATGCATGAAAGAGTGAGGTCTTGATAAACTCCAAACAGTGGGTCGTAGTAAAAGGGTGAGTAGTTGGAAGACTTACGCAAGAAGGGTCCAAGGGTCTATCACAGACATCCGGTTTGCAACAGACTGAAGAAGAAAGAATTCGAACACAAAATCCTTTCACGTTCAAATACAAATACTAGAAAGCACAACAAAGTCACGACAAATCCTTTATCATAACAAGATTGCTAAGTTCACGTGAATCCTTCAACTGCAAACTCTCCGGCATAAGACGAAACCAGATGGAAAGAAAAGGAGAACTGCTTGTTATAAACCAAGAAGTCTCAAACACAGAGGCATAACCAGGAAACCAGAGTATTTGCTTAAACTTTACAGTCGGGAGCTTAGCTCTACCATCGATAGATACAAAAATGGCAAAAATGCCTACATATACTCAAAACAACAACAACAACGGAACCAAGAAAATGCATTAAAATCTTTGCGTCTGCATGGATTCTGGCAGTCAACATCTGAAAGATCGTGCAACTTATGTCAGACGCAATCTTAATTCTTTGACAGTTCCAACGGTGAATCGACGTGCCTTAAATTCATGGCCGTGCTTTTCCATTAAGGCGGAGGAGATATCTAACCACCACCAACTGCTTCAATAACTGCTTCTTGGGATTGAGGACGGCCCGACCAACTCAACACTTTGGGATATGGGAGAATCCTCGCGCTGCCACATGGAATAACAGACTGACTGTGGAGAATGGGCATGGGGGCCAACTCGGGGGATCAGGCACATGACGAGGATGGTGGGGCTGGGCTATAAGAGCGTGGAAGACGTGGAGAGAAGAGAGAAGGATGACGAAGGAAGATTGATAGCGGAAGACATTAGGTGAAAGGGGGTAAGATGGGAGGAATGAATTCACCTTCAGGTGAGAGGCTGACATGGAAAGGAGCGAGACACGTGGCAAGGGACGAGTGGGTGGTGAGAAGAAGGTAGGACCACGCGGACCAGGGAGGAGGAGGTGAATGGATGACACACGGCAGCAGGGGAAAGGCGGAAGGGAAGATGAAATGACGGGAGGGCCCACACTGGTTAAGCACCGGGCAGGTGAGAAGGGGGGGGCTGCCCGAGCACCGTTGAACCGGGCGCCTTGATCGGGGCCATAGGAAAGCTGCAAATGGAATTCCGGACCCCCGCCCTCCGGTTAAAGGTAGAAAGGCGGGGGGGGGGGGGTCCGGAATGGTCTTCATCGCCGTTGATCCGGGTGCGCTGATCTGAACCGTTGGAGAGGTGCGCCCCCGATTCCGGACCCCCCCGCTTAAAGGTAGAAAGGCAAGGGGGGTCCGGAATCCAACGCGCGCCGTTGATCCGGGCGCGCGAATCTGGACCGTCCAGAACTAATCCTCGTTTATCTTGGACACATTTGCTCATAAAACTTAGGACAAGTGGGTTTTAAACCCTTTCTTTCGCACTCCAGCCCCCTTAACAAGAAATATCGCTAACAAATGACACCAAGGTTCCTTTTTAAAATAAAATTAGATGGGAGTGGCAATTGCTTCCTTCTAAAACCTTTACCATTGTAGATAACGATTTTTTCCCTCTCCCCAATTTTTTTTTATGTATTCACAATGCATGTAACTAGGTGGGAATGAATTTGTAGTGAATCGTGAGAAGGAATTCATTTATGAATATGCAAAGGGAATGGAATTTTATGTATATGGGAAGGAATTAATTTTTAATTTGCTGCAAGACTTCAGAATTTGGCTTTCTTGTTTGGACTCCGCACTATCTTGGAAGAGTTCAGGGGGCCTCAGAAAATGAAAACATGAAGACCAAGAAACGGAAGGTGGACCATAGTCTCGTTGACACTAATTATGTGTCTCCCATGAGTAGATTCAGAACTGAAGCAACCAAGTTTAGCGAGAATGGTCAAAATGGGAGGACTTATCTAGAACCCACTGAGTTTGTTTCGGCCATCAAGAATCTCAAGGATTGTATCCCTCTAGATAAGATGAGACAAATATTAAGTGAAAATGGGTAGGATGATTCTTGCTATGATGAAGTCATCTTCCAAAGATGGTAAGCGACGTTGTTCAGTTTTAATGGTAGGAATTCATGCCAAAATTCAATGTGATGTAGTACTCTAAATTTTTCCATCATTTTTCTGAGTTTTTCATTTCTCAAACAACAACGTGCTTAGACAAAAATACAAAAATTATGGCTCAATCATCAAAGGAAACCACTCAAAGGAAGGGGAAAAAATGTCAATGATGTTGTTCCTCCTCCTCCATGTTCAAGTGTCGGGGTCAATGCTCTATGTTAGAGGTGGAGCTGCCATCATAAGAAATAGAGCTTCAACAGTAAAAAAGAAAATACAAGATGCAAACAATTTGAAATTAAAAACACATTGAGCCATTTTTTGAAAATTTTCATTTTGTTCCTAACACAAATTTTTCATTGTTCATTTCACTTACAGATTGTTCATTTAATTTACTTCCCTTTCTCACTAGTAGCAAGTGGAAGGCCATATTGTTGGGGCAGTCGACTCTTATTATCGGTGAACAAGTTGATGGACTGAAACACGACTAATGAGGGCGCCTCTCAAGGATGATGGATTTCTATCATTCCAAGAATAAAGTGAACATGGACAATGTAGATGTATTGAAGTAACCGTAGTTGGAGCACAACACACGCTAAGAAACTTTGGTCTGGAAGGTTCACACCACCCTATGTGTGTGTGAATTGTTCTTCTCTTTTACAAAGAGTAGGGGCAAGAATCGATCTAGTGGGGAGAGGGAACTAGGAATGCCTCCATGATAGTTGATCCATCTAATAGTTCAATAGACAATTCCCGGGCTGACTAACTCTATTCAGGTGTAAGGAATGAAAGTGACCAAGTGGAGGTGGAAGTGGAGGGCATAGGGAAGTTGGCAGCATCATGGGTTAAGTTATGCATGAGGAAAACATTAAACATTTAATGTTTGGAATTAATGCTCTTGAAAGTTAGCATTAATTCTCCTTGCTTTCTGAATATCTAGTTTACTAAGTTTCCACCCTCTCATTTCCTAAGTTTGAAGCTGCTTGCCTCATTAATGTTAAATTGAAAGTTAGCATTAGTTCACCTTGCTTCATGAATATCTAGTTTCCTAAGTTTCCAACCTCTCATTTCCTAAGTTTGAAGCAACTTTCCTCGATATGAGGCCAAATAAGGCCTCAAACTTAAAAATTAAGACAAAAAAATAAATGCGACTTGCAAAATTGTTTGAAATTGTTAAAACTTAGGTTTAATGCTCTATTTCCATGTGGGTATTAATAGATCTATGAAAAAATGATTACTAATAGTCCCTTAAGAAAAAGGGAGGGGACTAATAAAAGGGGCCAACAACAATATGGGGACTCCTGTTCTAAACTCTAGCACTTCATTAACGAATCCAATTTAGCATGCAAAGGCACCCCATGTTAACATTGAAGTGAATTCCATGAAATTTAACTTTTGACATTTACCTTGAATTATCAGTGCTTCTCCTAACTTTAGATGACATAATCCCCACTAGAAATATTTGTTACAAAAAAACAAATTGTCATGAAATGATCCACAGTACTTATTCAATAATAGAATTTAGGTTTATCACCGACTTCTCATCACCCAGATATTTCAAGTCACTCTTATCTACCAACCTTGCATGGAAGAGTGTGTTTTTATTTTCATATATCTCATTAAATTTGTTAAACAATCCAATGACTAAAATAACTTCTCTCCAATAACTTAAGCAAATATATAACTAAATTTGTTAAATAATCGAATTACTAAAATAACCACTCTCCAATAAGTTAAGCAAATACATAACTAACACAACCATATTATTAAAAGTGGTTGATATACATCAGTTTGCACCATTTTCCACCCTTCGCCATTAACTTTTGAAGGGTGGAAAATGGCATTGATCGGTGCATATCAACCACTTTTAATAATGTAGTTGTGCTAGTGGACGGTCGACGTGCATGGGGAGGATTAGTAGATCATGATTGATTATGGTTGACTATGGTCAAGTTATGCTTAATGAGCGTTTATTATAGTTGACATATTATTGACTACGGTTGAATATGGTTTACCATGGTTGTCCACATTTAGCTATAGTTGACTTTGATTTAGTGTTGTTGACCATGGTGATATTGTTGACTGTAGTTGACCCATGATTGAGTATCACTAATTATGGACGATTATAGTTGGCTATGTTTGACTATAGTTGTCTATGGTTGACCATTATTGATGATGTTTCACCATGGTCGACTATGTTGACCATGTAGACCATGTTAAGAATGGGTAACCATGGTTGTCTATGGTTGAATTTGGTTGACCATGGTAGACTATGGTAGATTGTGGTCAACTTTGGTTGACTATGGTTAAATACAGTCAAATTATGGTTGACATGGGTTGAAAATGGTTGACATACATATAAATTACTATGGGTCAATATGGTTAACCATGTTTGATAATGTTAACTATGGTTGACCATGTTTGACCATGTAGACTATGTGTAACCATGTATGACCACGGCTGACCATGGTTGGCCATGGTTTCCCATGAAATGATATAGTTGACTATGGTTAAAAACATTAGACAATGGTGACCATGTTGCCCATGGTTGAACATGGTTGTCTATGGTTGACCATGGTTGCCTATGGTTGAGTATGATTGACTAGGATAAACCATGGTTAGTTATGGTTGACCACAGGTGACTATGGTTGACTAGTTGTAACATCCCCACTATAATCCCTGGTTTAATTAATGCTTATGCATGTATAATGTGTGACTATGACCAAAGCAATGTAATATGTGAATTGTATTTCCTTGTTTTATTAATATAATGTGATGCCAGCTGCTAAGGGGACATGGACAAAGATATGGGGGCTGAATTAATCCACAAGAGAGGGGAGACTCTAGGATAATGACCAAGAGGGTCCAGGGGGGGTGATACCCATGTATATTAATTCAACCCAGTTTCCTAAATTGCTATTTGTAAATGAACCTTCTGATTTCTAATTGAGTGTTCCCAAATCCAATCATTGAATACATATAATAGGGTGGGTGTGAGTGGTCACATCCCAAAGTTATTGGGCACATGGGGGTTGAGTACAATCATCTTGGGGAAGAGTGTGAGTAAACAAAGGAAATTCAAAGAGAGGAAATTTGCATGGGTTGAGACAACAATTTTAGACAGTCAAGTTTTGTGCATGAGGAACAAGTAGTGAGAAAGAAGGAGAGATTGGAGCTGGTGTATCCATGGAGGGAGAATTGTAGAACAAGTTGGAGCATATTGGAGCGTATTTGGAGTTGGAAATTGAATAACCAGGTTGTCAAGCCTGAAGAGTGAACGCATGTGTGAGTTGCACTAAAACAACAGGTCTTTGTTGCTAGTTAGGTAGTAGTTTTTGTAGCAACAATTTCCCTTAAGTTCCCAGCTGAGAGATTCCTAGCTACCTGTGCCAGAGAGAACCTGATAAATGAATGGGACTCCCGAGGGACTGAGATTAGTGAAGGGGTACATTCCTTGGGTTGGATGGGTCAAGAGGAAGAGAGCTAGAGGAAAATCAGGATAGCTATAGGAAGATATCAATGGGTTGTGATTTTTCTGAGTGGTGAGTGGCTAGTGAGAGACCATCCTCTTTTGTAGATTACTAGCCTTAGCTCAAGGATGACTAGTTGTTGATATTTGGAATATTTAGTCTATAGTTGGGTGGAATGTCCGTCCCAAGCAGCTGGTTGCACAACTCTTGTTGAAAGATAAGTGTTTTATCTTGTTGTTGAGTTAATTACATGTGTTATTGTTATGCATAAACTCTGTGTAAATGAGAATGATTTATATGCTACTGTATGAGCTAGTTAGTTGCATTTGATGTTGATTATTAACAGGTTGTAGATGCATTTATTTTATGGTTGTAGACAGTAGCTAAATTTGTTTTAATTCATAGTTCAAAGATACAGGAAATTAGTTAACTGTAAATGAATTAATTTAGTTAGCATAAATTTCATTTTTATGTGTATTCTGCATGATAATGTCTCGCGGTTGGGATGGGGACATTACATTATGGTATTAGAGCATCTGGTTCAAACACCGAGCTTGGATGGTCTCGAACCAGAGCAAACTGGTGAAATTTGTTGTTGTAGATTTTGTCTATGATAGGTTTTGGGAAAAACATAGAATAACAGAGTGAAATCCTCAAATTCATGAGTGGAATATGAGTTTTAATGACTCTGGATTGTTTAAGAGGTTGAATAGAGTCAAGCAATAAAGTTGCAGTTCGAAATTCAACTTGGAATGGTCGAAATTCGAGTTTTAATGGTTGCATGTAGAGTTGCAGGCAGTTTGGTGAATTGACGATTGAGATTGTGTTTGATCTCATGATCAATGACCGAGATTCTCCTTGATAAATTTAAAAATTCATAAGGTTTTGGTCGTTCGAAAGGTTGGGTAAATCAACGATCAAGATTTATTTTAGGGGTTGTGAAACAGATGATATTGATGACCTAGATTCACCTGGGTATTTTATCAAAGTTTTCTAAGTGTGCGGCTCGACAATAGAATCTGTCGATGGCCGATGGATTAGATCAATGAGTTTGGCGAAGTGTTGGAAATTCACCAAGAGAAAATGTCGATGGTCGACGACCGATGGACGTCTGTCGGTAGAATTAGGCGAAGTTGATACAATCAATGGTTAATATCATCCTTGATGATAGATTGACGGTCTAGATTAATCAGAGAAAAGTCAAATTTTTTCTAAGTGTTAAAGTTCATGAAGAGAAATTGTTGATGACTGATTGTCAGGTTGATCGAAATAATGAAGAGTTTGATCAGCTATAATACATCTCTAACCATAGATGGTCGATGGTCAGGGGTTGGCCAAATATACTGAAGTGTTTTCAATTGCTAACAGAAATCATTGATAACTGATGGGATGGTGGTCAGGTGTTGGCCAGATTCGGTGAAGTATTTTCAAATCAATCAAGAGAAGTCATTGATGGTTGGGTGTCGACTGATTCAAAAAAGTGTTCAGGTCATCTAAGAGAATCAGTTGATGGATGATGGAGGTAAAATGGTGATGACATGTCATTCCACATCAACAGTTTCAATGTCAACCAACAGAAGTGGTTGATGGTCGATGGTCAGGTCGAATGATTGTGGAAAGTGTATTCTACAGGCATCGGGGATTACCGATCATCGATGGGTTGGTGGTTGGGCATTGATAGATTCAATGAAGAGTTTTCATTGGCCAAAAAATATCACCGATGACTGAATTTTTTTTTTTCATCTCAAATAAAAGAAATTAGAGAGAGATATCCAACGAGCTAAATGGTTCAGAAAACAAATCTTGTATGAGAAAGTTATAGCCAAAATAATGAGGGTAAAATTTTGGCTCCAATTTTACATCCAGAGGGCATAACTCCATGCCCAGAGCCTATTTGGGGTACATGAGCAGTCGATGGAAATCTTATAACTCATAGAAGCCAGTAGTGGAGTCATATATTGGTTATGGGTACCTGAAAATGCACAGGAAGAGAATTAAGCACCTGTAGTATGCAGAGATAAATTGGGTAAAACAACCTAAACTTCATCAGGCCATAAATTTCATCTATGATCTCATATTTGAGAAAATGAATAGTCGTTGGAAAGTCCTGGAGGCATAGAAGACATTTTTCAACCCAGAGGTTTGATTTGGGAAATAAAAATCTTAGAAATTAATAAATAGATTTATATAGCAGTAAAAGAGTGGAAATCACAACATGCGATTGTTGTAACTTTTCACTCAGAACTCAGATTTGGTGTATTATTTCCTCCATAAATTGATGAATAAATAACATGTATTCTAATGGATGAAATGTTTTATTCTATGTATGTTCTAATAATAAATATTGCATACACATTTCTTGTATAATTAGAGGTACAAGAAATAAACTTTAGTTCTTATATGAGAACTGGAGTTACAGAATATGCTCAGGGACCTTACATCCATGAGGAAGAGATCTGGGGTATGCATGTCAACATGGGGAATGGTGAGACAAAGTCAAATGGAAGAAGAGATAAGTAGGAGCCTGTCACTATGAGAAGCCTGCGTAGGGAAGTGTAGAGATATAGAACAGATAATGAAAGGATTATGAAGACTCAAGAAGAGATACTTCAGATCTTGAATATGTTGCATAAGAAAGTCAACAAAGAATCCGGCACCAAGCAAGCAACTAGTGCTAGACAAGTGTCATCATCTAGATCCCATAGAAAAAGGGAAAATCATGGAAATGATAGGAAATCAAGAAGCATGAGTAGGTGCCATCATTCTCCAAGGAATTACACTAGAAGAAATCATGCAAGTTCAGGGACAGGGAGTATCCCAAGTGTGTCTCTTGTTCAGAGGCAAAGGAGAAGGTCTGAAGCAGACATCTTGTAAGGTGAGCTAAGGAATATTAAGCCACCAACTTTCAATGGTGAACACTGGAAGGTTGAAGAGGCCAAGGCTTGGATGTTGGAAATGAAGAAATATTTCTAGCTGCATGATTATCCCTCATGGGTAGAAGCTAGAATTACCACCTACCACTTGTAAGAAAAGGAAGCCATGTGGTGGTATTAACTTCAAGAACCTTGATGAGAAGAGTATCTCATGGATTCATTTCAAAGGATATTTCCAAGAGAAATATTTGTCCAAATATTACTATGAAAGAAATATGAAATAGTTCTTTGAACTGAAGTTGGGAACCATGACAATGGAGGAATATGAGAAAAGGTTCTTTGAATTGTTGAAGTATGTTGACTTTATCAAGGATGAGAAAGCCAAAATCCAAAGGTTTCTAAGTGGGTTACCCTCCTTCTATAGTGACAAGATTTAATATGAAAACCCCAACACTTTGGAAGAAACCATAAGGAGAGTAAGGCATCTTTATGGGAAAAGCAAAGGAAGGCCAATTTTCCAAAAGGTATGGAATGACAAAATGAAATGGAAAAATGATCAAAGGTAGAAAGGTTTTAAGCCAAATTTTTTCATAAATAATTCCCAAACAAATCAACAAGGTCAAGCAACCCAAAATGAGCACATACTATAGATTCGTTGGGAAAAGGCCAAGGCAACAACCTGTACAATGTTGAGGATGTGAGGGAAATCACTTATATAGGGACTTCACAAAGGAGAAAGAATGAGGACTGTCCACAATATTCAATAGGCTAAAATAGTGGAAGATATGGGAGGAAGAATGCCAAGGATTTATGATTGAAGTGGAAGGTAAGATTGATAACCATCCTATGGAAATTTTGATTGATTCTGGATCTAGCCATAGTTACATAAATGATAACATTGTTGAAATATTTCACTTGCAAAGAAGTAAGCATAATAAGTATTGGTTAGTTCAGTTAGCCACAGGGGCTAAGAGAAAGATCAATGACATGGTTAAATATTGTTAAATAAACATGAATGGACTCAACACAAAGGTGGATGTAAACATCATACCATTGGGTTCATATGATTGTCTAATTTCCATGCAGTGGTTGGAAAAGAACCATGCTATCCTAGACTATTACAACAAGACCATCACATGTCTTGATGAAGAAGGGAAATAAGACAAGATTCAAGGCATTCCAAGAGTTGTAGTTGTTAGAGAAATTTCATCCCTGCAGTTAAAGAAGATTTTTTGGAAGGGATGTCAAATTTTTTCAATCCATATGGAAGAGGAAGCCAAAGATAAAATGGCAAGAATTGAAGACCATCATGTATTAAAGGATTTTGAATATGTTTTTGCAGAAATCTCAGGATTTCCACCAAAGAGAGACATCGATTTCTCTATATATTTGGTTCCAGGAGCTACCTCAGTGTCCAAGACACCATACCAAATGGGTACACCATAATTGAAGGAGTTGCATATGCAACTTGAAGAATTGTTAAAGAAGGGGTATATACGCCCAAGTGCGTCACCTTGGGGATCCCTGATTATTTTTTTGAAGAATAAGGATGTAACCTTAATGTTGTGCATTGATTTTAGACAACTTAATAAGGTCACCATAAAGACATACCATACCATACCATGGAAAAGCAAGGAAAGGAATACCATACCATACCATACATTACCATGGAAAGGAAAGGAAAGGTAAGGCGAGGCAAGGCATACCATACCATACCATGGCTTGGTAAGGAAAGCAAAGCCAAGGCATACCATACCATACCGTACCATGGCAAGGAAAGACATACCATACCATACCATAGCAAGGAAATGCAAGGCATATCATACCATACCATACCTTACAATGGCAAGGCAAGGAAATACATACCATACCATACCATACCATGGCAAGGAAAGGAAAGGAAATGAATACCATACCATACCATACCATGGAAAGGAAAGGAAAGGAAAGGCATATCATACCATACCATACCATATTGTGTCAAGGCAAGTCAAGGAAAAGAGAGGCAAGGCATACCATACCATACCATACCATACCATGGCTTGGAAAGGCAAGGAAATGCAAGGCAAGGCAAGACATACCATACCATACCATACCATGGCTTGGAAAGGCAAGGAAAGGCAAGGCAAGGCAAGGCAAG
>JZKD02S2390006.1:0-29432 GCA_000966675.3 Picea glauca | reverse complement strand
GTGACCCATCCAAGCTCTTACAAGCAGGCTGTGAAATCAGGGACTTCCGCTCCTTCGAAGCTCCAGGCAGAAGCTTCAAAAGTAAAGGAGCCCTTTGGAGGCGCCTTCATTGTGGGGCAGTGTGCAGAACCTCCAACAGCAGAAGTCGAAGACCCCCAAGTCTATGGCTATGCCTTTCTCTACCAGGCCAAAGCCCTCATCTGCCGCTTCAACAGACTTTGGCCCTCATCCCCTGCGCTAAAGGAATGGGTTAACAAGACCTGGTCGGAGGGTCATGAGCTATTCTTCTGTTCCAAGGGGTTCTTCATCGTCAACTTCTCCACCGAAGCCGAATGTCAGTGCGTGCTAGAGCAAGGTCCTTGGTTTTGGGGCAGATCTGGTCTCTCCATGCAGCRATGGTTCYCGGATTTCAATCCACTGACCATGACAGCCATGACTACACCGGTATGGGTAAGACTACCCAATCTACCCCTGCATTTCTATTCTGCATCTTTTTTACCCACCCTGGGCAATGCATTGGGTAGATTTATCAAGATAGACACAGACAGAATAACGAAAGGATTCATCACTTTCGCCCGCATCTGCGTTGAAATTGACCTCAGTCAAGGGCTTCCAGATAGGATTCCTATAGATTGGGGTGATGGAGATCCTTTCATACAGATGGTCGATTATGAAAACATCGCCTTCAGATGCCGCTCCTGTCAGCAAACAGGGCACCTCCAAGCAACTTGTCCTCTTTCCCCCACCCCTCCCACAACTTCTGGAGCACGGAAAAGGGCCAATGGTTGGCAAGGACCAAAATCTCACAAAAGCCACCCGAACCCCTCCTTTGACAACAAGCAACATCACAAAGATGCTCCAACTCCTTCGCCTTCCTCAATGCCTTCGCAGACCCCAACCTTCACTCAGCAGCCATTTGTCGACCCAACACACCAGCCTGCAGCCTCGGCACAAAATCCTGCAGTTTCAGAAGTCATGACTCCAACTCCCGCATTTAAATCCTTGCACCCACCTCACGAAAAGGGGGAAACAAATGACACAATCATGATCTCAGCGTCGCTCCCAGGGACTCAGAAGCGACCTCATGAATCAGACAACTCAGAAAGTGACAAAGAAGCACCACAGAATTCAGCAGCTCAAGATTTTGGCACTTCCTCAGACCACTTGGCTTTGGTGGTAAAGGCCGCTGAGCCTACCAGCTCCTCTGGTTGGATTGATGTTCGCAAAAAAAAAGGTAGAAAAGATCCTCATTGGCAAAAACAATGATCCGGTCCTTCTCCTTATATTGTATTGTTTCATCTGGCTCTCTTTTAGCATAGGCTAGTTTCAAATGATCCCCTGTTCTCTTTCTAGGGGGTCTTTTCCCATCCGCAACTCAATGTATCACTTTGTACTTTTTTCATGGATTGAATAGAAGGATTCTCCCCTCTCTTACTTAAAAAAAAAAATGCATCCATATCTTCTTCATGAGAAATAGGAGAGAATAATTTGATCATTTCAAATAGTTTTAAAAGAGTATTACTTTTAAGATCAAAAGATATTTTGATAGATCAATTTCAAATATCTCATACTTAAGACTCAAGTTACAAGATACAATTGAAATAAACTCACGCTCAGTTAGCATTGATGAGTCGACCATTAGAACATCGCCATGTGTCATTATGTGGTTGGTCAATTATCTACCAATAAGAATATGCCATGTGTCACAAGTTGTAGTTGCCACGTGTCTCTTGGATATATGTCCAGAAAACTTAGGACACGAGAAATATTATTAAAATAATTTGGGGAATTCATGGGGTTACGTGAAATATGGAAAAGGGAAATAAAACAAAATGAGAATATGAAACTGAATGTGGAAATGGCTAAGTATGGAATATGTGGTATAGAGAGTAGAGGGTAAGAAAGAAAAATGGTTAAGTGTGGAAAAGAGATAAAAGAGAAAAATGGTTAAGTATGAGAAGAGAAGTGAAAGGAATATGAGACTAAGTATGAGATAAATAACTAAGGGAACATGAGAGTAATGAGAAAAATGGTTAAGTATAGAGAGTAGAGTAAGAAGAGTAGTGAGGAAGGAGAGTAGAGTAAGAAGAGTAGTGAGGAAGGAGAGTAGAGTGGAAGAGGTAAAAATGGTTGAGTATGGAATGAAAGTATGAGAGTAGAGTGAAAGAGGGAAAAATGGTTAAGTATGGAAATGAGAGTAAGAGAGAGGAGAAGGGATAATAGAAGAAAATGGTTAAGTGTGGAGATGGAAGGTGAGATAAATGACTAAGTGCGGAGAGTACTTAGTCAAAAATTCAAAAATGAAAAGGAAAGGTGCACCATACTTAGAAAAATTATTATTTCATGTTTTGAAAGTTCTTTTTGTAATCTCTTTGTTGGAATTATGAACAAAATTATGAATATCTTTAGCATACAGAGTCATATTTTGATTCCAAAAAATTTGTGATGAAGCTGAGACTGAAGGCTATGTAATGAACTTATAATTGTTCAAAAATATTCTTCTTCTAATGTAATTTTTTTTAATTATACCAGGAACAAGAAAATATAGATGACCAATTTTGGTCAACAACTGGCTCCAACTCCGGGACAGTGACCCCCTGTGGGTAACTCAGAACCTAGAATATGAAAACCAACTGCCGTCTCCATTGGGCTATGGAGTCATCTTCAAAATAATTTCTTGCAAATTTTCTTCTTTCATGGAGTTATATTCAAAGATTACTTTCATATAATGACTGCTTTATTGTGTAAAACTTGATCTCAAGAAGAAAACTATATACATACAATATCAACCTACCCTACCTTACTTGAAGGAAGGAGACACTTTCAGGTATAGGTAGATTTACAATGTATCCATTCAAGCTTTGATTTGATTTGTGGAATGAACTCCATAATTGTGGAAGATATTGAAACTTGTACCAATGAGTCAGAGGCACTCTCAATGTGTATTGGAGAAAAATTTAACTAGGTGCACTCAAAATTTGATTACATTGTTTCACCAACAATGCTTTGGAACCATGATTCAATGAAATCAATTTTTGGCTGCTCAAGAATATTGTTGTCTTTCATTGGATGAGGAGTTTCCAATCTTAGAATACATTCATCTTTCTCCTTATCTCCAATCACTTCCAAGGTTATTGATTCATCAACAATGTATTGAAAAGACTATTCCTTCGTGTAATGACAATCTTGCTCATCATTCTTCTCAGGATTCATTTCTTCCACCAATTGTTCTTGTTGTGGATGTCTTTGTGTCTTTTCACCATTTGTTACAACATTTTCCACATCAATATGTTGGCTGAAATTTTCTTGTACATTTGGTGGAGGCTCCTCATTTTCATTTTCAATCTTGCTACTTGAAAGATCTTCATATGGAATGTATGAGAGGCTGAAATTTTCTTCTTGCAAATCAGAATTTTCATCTTCATTTTCATCAATATGACTTGACTCAGAAAATTCATCCAATCTTTGAATAGATTCTTCTTCAAAATTAGTCACTTTGTTATCTTGTGTCCATATGGGCGAGGGTGGGTGGGTAAAATTTTCAACAAATAAATCTTCTAATATGTCTCAACTGGTAATGGGACCATTCAAGAGCATTCCCATGCAGAGTTTGTAAAAATATTTGGCATATAATATTGTCTTCAGTAATATTAAAAATTTGACATGGACAATTGAATCTATACAAATGTTGTTTTTCATATTCCAAAGTATTTTCAAAGAATATAGAAATTTTTTCCATAGGAATATTAGGCATCTGAAAATTTTCTTCTAACAGATTTAAAGGGCCTCTATGTAGTCTCTTTCTTCTTTCAGCACTTGTTTCTTTTACTACATATCTTGAAACCATTGATGGGCTTGGTGAAGAAGGTAAAGGAGCATCATGATATGAAAGAAACTCTTCAAATGAGTCATAATATACATCTTCTTATAATTTTTCAGTCTTTCCAATGGAGTTGCCCGGAAGTTCATTCTTTCGAATCTTTTGTGCTTCATGGCTCTTTTTGAGGTCATCCAAATATTTGTGAAAAATCTTTTTATAGACCTCATGCATTTAGGACAAACAACAATTTTCTTGAATCTTCTTTACAAAACCTTAAAACATGGAGACTCTGGTTCCTCAATTGATCTGAAGCAGGGCCTTGAATATCTTCAAAATAAATGGATCCCCAATATGGTCGCCAAAAATGTCAACGTTTGAATCTGTTAGGACCGAAACGACAACCTCATGAGAATATGAATCCCCCTGCATTTTTATAGAGGTGGTACTCCTCTTTGGCTGAAAGATATATCTTGAATATCTTTGATTAGAAGAATTCTTAGACAAAAAACATTGGATATTTATTGCTTGAATTTATTCAATAAAATGGTTCTTCAATAACCCGATCCAATCTTTATATGCAACAAGAAGTATTTTTAATAAAAAGATTCAAGGAGGGATTCAACATCATGATTTCTTTGCAATCAACATCAAATATACAATCTTCTTAATCACATACAAATGCATCCATATCTTCTTCACAAGAAATAGGAGAGAATAATTTGATCATCTCAAAGAATTTTTAAAGAGTATTACTTTTAAGATCAAAAGAGAATTTGATAGGTCAATTTCAAATATCTCATACTTGAGAGTCAAAGTTACAAGATAAAATTAAAATAAACCCCGAAGTAATTCTTTGTGGAGTTTTTATTCATGAAATATGTTGTTCATTACAAAATATTTGACAGTAATATACATGGTTGTAAATACTCCATGATCATATAAGACAAGTCTTTTAAAGAATACAAGAAGAACACTCAAGAACTTAGTTTTGTGCCCAATTCAAAGATTCAAGCATAAAGCTATGAGAAATGGTGTAGAAGAAGAAAAATAGTGGAGAAGATGGAGATTTCTCTTTGTTGATCAGAAACTTTGTTACATTTGATGGTTTTAATTTGTGTTTATGATCTTCTTCCCCCTCCCTTTTGAATAATGGAACCCTTGATGAAGTCTTTCTTCTCTTTAAAAATCAAATTTTTTAACTACTTGAATAATTAGGGTTTTTTCTTTCTTGAATTTCTCGTACAATTATTTTCTTGAAAAAATAACTTTAATTAATGCCTCATTTAAGGTTTTTTAATGATTTCACATCATTAACATCCGAATATTTCAAATGGGTCCTTTTCCTTTTTTTAATAAAAGTTTTTAAATAAACTTTTATTTTCAAAAATTTAATTAATTTCGCTTTAAAAGAGGGGGGGCGTTTTTTAATTTTATGGAAGTGATAATCATTTTTTAGCATTTGAAACCAATTCATATGCTATCTTCCCTGACTTATCTTTCCAACAATATAAATTTATCCAAATCCGACTTTCGGATCTCAAGATATGACCTCGTGAAGTTAAGTTGTCAAGTAAACTCATCAAAAAACAAGTTGATTGTTATTTTAATTTTTGGGAAAAATGTATCCATTTTCAATCCTTGAAACCTATACCAACATCTTCTTCATCTAAATAAATTTCCAACGGTATAAAACTTGTGTGATTTCCTCGCCCAAAGCTCAAGTTATGGCCTTTGCAAGATCGTGACTCAACCATTGTCAATCAAGTTCATGGCAAATGTGGGCCCTTGATCTCAAATTTGTTTTTTCTCCTTTGTAAATTCAACTTTTTTGGTCATAAAATTTATCCCACATGCATGGGATTATGGGAGTTTTTATTACATATAATGCTAAGTGTAATGGAAGCTTAGTAAGAAACTTGAAAAGAGAAGAAGAATATGGAGCTTAAGAGGGTTCGACCTCCCCTTAAAAAATTGATTAAATAATAATATTTTGACCAAAATTATACTCCACCCATGCCCAATCAACACTTATGAGTCAACCATTCGAATGTCTCCATGTGTCATTATTTGGTTGGACAATTATATTCCAATAAGAATCTGCCATGTGTGACAAGTTGTATGGAATGAAATGGCTAAGTGTCAAATATGTGGTATAGAGAGTAGAGGGTAAGAAATAAAAATGGTTAAGTATGGAGAGAAGAGTAAGGAAGAGAGAAAAAATAAAAATGGTTAATTATGAGAAGAGAAGTGAAAGAAATATGAGACCAAGTATGAGAGAAATGACTTAGGGAACATGAGAGTAATGAAAAAATGGTTAAGTATATAGAGTAGAGTAAGAATAGTAGTGAGGAAGGAGAGTAGAGTGGAAGAGGGAAAAATGGTTGAGTATGGAATGAAAGTATGAGAATAGAGTGGAAGAGAGTAGAGTGAAAGAGGGAAAAATGGTTATGGAAAGGAGAGTAAGAGAGAGGAGAAGGGATAAGAGAGGAAAATGGTTAAGTGTGGAGATGGATGGAGATGGAAGGTGAGAGAAATGACTAAGTGAGGAGAGTACTTGGTCAAAAATTCGAAAATGAAGAGGAAATGTGCACCATACTTAGAAAAATTATTCTTGCCACTTTTCAAAGTTCTTTTTGTAATCTCTGTGTTGGAATTCTGAACAAAATTATGAATATCTTAGGCATACAAAGTCAGATTTTGATTTCAAAAAATGCATGATGAAGCTGAGACTAAAGGCTACGTAATTAACTTATAACTGTTCAAAAATATTCTTCTTCTAATGTCAATTTTTTTTATTATACTAGGAACGGGAAAATATAAATGACCAATTTTGGTCAACAGGCAGTTCCAATATAAGTGATTTCCCTCACATCCCCAACATGGTACATAATGTTTCTTTGGCCTTTTCCCAAATGAACATGTTTTCTTGTGCTCATTTTTGGCTGGCTTTCCTTGTTGATTTTATTAAGATTTTTTCTTGAAAAAGGGTGGCTTAAAACCTTTCTTCCTTTGCTCTTTCTTACCCTTCATCTTGTCATTCCAGTAGTTTTGGAAGACTGACCTCCCTCCACTTTGATCATAGAGATACTTTTTTCTCCTTATGGTATCTTCCAAAGTTCTAGGGTTATCATATTGTATCTTGTCAATGTAGAAAGAGGATAACCCACTTAGAAACATTTGAATTTTTACCTTCTCATCCTTTATAAAGTCCACATACTTCGGCAACTCAAAGAACCTCTTCTCATACTCATCCATTTTCATGCTTCCCAACTTGAGTTCAAAGAACTCTTTCATATTTCTTTCATAGTAATGCTCAGACAAATATTTCTCTTATAAATTTCCTTTGAACTGCCTCCATGAGACCTTCCTCTCATCAAGGTGTTTTGCCTTTTGAATTTGATCCCACCACATGGTTTCCTTTCATTGCAATTCTTGTTTCTACCTTGGGGGGATAATCATGCAGCTGGAAATATTTATTCATTTCTAACATCTAGGGCTCAGCCTCTTCTCCCTTCCTATACTCACAATTGAATGTTGGTGGCTTGATTTTCTGGATCCACTTTGCAAGATGTCCCCATCAGGCCTTCTCCTTTGTCTCGTCATAGAGACACGCTTGAGTTGCATCCTGGCCCCGAAATTGCATGAGCTCTCCTAGTGGATTGATTTCTAGAATGATGGCACCTACTCATGCTTCTTGATTGACATTCATTCCCATGCTCATCCCTTCTACTATGGGATCTAGATGATGTCACTTGTCTAGCACTAGTTGCTTGCTTTGTGTCAGAGTCTTTATATGCTTTCTTTTGCAACATGTTCATACTCTAAAGTATCTCTTCCCAAGCCTTCATAATCTTATCATTATCTACCCTATAACTCTGCACTTCTCTCTGCAAGCTTCTCATAGTTATAGGCTCCTGCCTCTCTCTTCTTCCATTAGATTATGTCTCAACATTTCCCATGCTGACATGTAGCCCTCTGAATTCCTCTCCATGAATGTAGGACCCTTTTCCATCTTCCATGGTTGTAGCTATCATATAGGAACCAATATTCCTTCGTGTACTTCTAAATTCTACAAAAAAAATTGCATGCAAATAAATTTCTATTAGACAAAAATATATACATACACCATTATGGAAAAGAATACATAAGTTCTCCTGCTCTTTAATGCCACTAGTCATATTCTTTTGTGTTTATTGTAACTTAAATCGCATAGACCAATTTTCTAGGTTGATAGATGGATTCTCCTCTCCAAGATATTTACAATGACTGCTTTCTTTCTCAATTCTGATTTATGAGCAAAAAGTTATGGCCATGTGAATATTGCTAATTTGCCCATTTTTCTACATTTTTCATTCCAGTGCAAATAATCCCAGACACCAACTTCTGCCACTTGTAGAAGTAAATATGTCAAGAACCAGAGAAACTTTTGTATGAGACATAAATAATGATTTTGACAAGGAAATCATAAAAACTCTTAGATTGTCATCCTGATGCTCTAGCCATAAACTACAACAATATGGAAATGACAACTTTATCCTTTTTCACTCTTTTTCCCAGACTTGAATTTTTAGCCAAACATGATATCTCTCAAACTGTGCACTTCTGGAAAAAAATCACTATACCAAATTTGTCTAGCTTTATGAGTATGCAAAAATTAAAAAATCAATTTATCTATATTTTCAATTTGGGGACCCTTTTCCTCCTCTGAAAATCCCCAAAAATTGGCCCGAAATAGTGGATGTTTCCCTATTTCTGCATCCCCATTCCGAATCCATTTGGATTTATTCAATTCATTCATGGGTTATTCCCATGCCTACTTTCTAGACTCCCTCCAAGAATTTCATCTTAATCTGCATCTCTGCCAATGATCTAGACCCAGATATTTAAAAACCAATAATTTTCAATTTATGGTAGATCCAAGCAGAAATAGGCAGTGTCCCTCTCTGGCACTTTCATATATCTCCTTACCGCGAAAAAAAACCCAAAACTTTATTCTCAATATGAATTAATCTTCTCTAGTTATGACCAAAAAAAGATTTTGTCTCCAGACTTAGTTTCTTTTAAGACACAAACATTATGCCTACGTGGCATCCTTGCTGACATGGTTGTTGATGTGGCATTTTGGGTCCACATGGCACCCTGAAGTGATTCCATATCACCCTCCTGGCCCACTTGGTCTACCTCGTCGGCCTTCTTTCTATTATTTCTCCTCTTTCTCTTACGTTGGCCTTATACATTAATAAAATATTAATATTTTATGGGCCCCACAAGTTGAGTTGACACATCTATGACCCCAGATGGGACAAGGGTCCCTCCCTATCTAAAAAAACTCTGTGTGGTTCCCCTTCATTGGTCACGGGGATGGGCGGGTCCCATCCCACACCTTTACCTTAGCATGCACGAACTTTCACGTCTCCCATATCCAACAACCAAGATTGGACGAGATCAACGATAGAGAGGCCATGTCACATCCCAAAAGTTCCCAAATTTTAACAAACCCCTTGGGTCACGAAATTTCAAACTACATTCCTCATGGCACGATCTCTATGGTGTCACATGGTACAAGGCCTCAGACCAAAACCGCCTCGCTACCCATGCGATAGTGGTTTATGGTATTGGCTATACCACCCTCTCATGTGGCTCCCATGTCACTTTCCACCATGCCACCCACTTCCACCATGGACCTACCACCCTGGAAGTCCACACCAACTTTTCCATGTCACCGCCACATCATTGCAACGTGGCCTCCACATCATGTTGATGTCATGTATGGAAAAATACCAATTTGTTTTCCAAATTTCGATTTTTTCAAGAATTGCATAATTTTGAAATTTTTACCAGGGCTGCCATGGAACCCGAAATTAATCTTGCTAATGGCCAATTTATGACTAGTGCATATCGACTCGACTTCTGCACCCAAACTTTGACACTCTTATGTCGAATTTCTCAACCAATTTCTCCCAATTCTTTATGGCTACACTATAATTTCCAGAATTTGACCAATTATAGGCCCAACACATGCATATTTAGAAATTAAATTGGGAAATTTAACTCCTAAACTTGAATTCACCAAAATTACGGGCAATCTCCTCACTCTTTTTCTTAGAAAAATATGACATCCACATTGTAAACATTCTCTAAGATTTATCTCTGCAATTTTTAGCTTATGTGTGATAAGTCTAGCCCATACAGACTCAATGTTTGAACTCGTAGCTTTGATACCATTCTATAACGTCCCCCCAGCTTAACCAAGGGACATTACTCATGGAAAACACACATAAATTCAAAATTTTATTCTGCTAATTAATTCTTGTAGCCTACCAGCTATGAATTAAACACATATTAAACTAGATTCCAATACTCATAATTAAAATGCATCTACAAAATTCCAAATGAACACTAATGCAGCTAATAAACTTATTCACAACAACAATTAAACCATTTACATACACAGAGTTAAGCATAGCATTTAAACTCATGAAACAACTCAAAAAAAGAGCTAAACACTTATCTTTTTAAAACGCTTGTGCAACCATCTGCTTGGGAAGGATGTTCCACCCAACCATAAACTTGATGTTCCAAATCTCAACAGAAAGTCACCCCTGAGCTAGGGCTAGGAATCCAAAAGAGAAGGGTGTCTCTTACAATCCACTCATGGTTCTAAATCCACAACCCACTGGTATTCTCCTACAACTATTCTGAATTTCCTCCAGCTCTCTTCCTCTTGACCTACCCAACCCAAGGAATGTACCCCTTCACTACTCTAAGTCCATCGGGCATCCCATTCATTTATCAGAGTCTCTCTGGAACATGTAACTGAGAATATCTATGTTGGGAACTCAAGGGAACTCACCACTAGGAAAAACTATTGTTTTTCTTCATATGAGATATAATTGATATATTCGATATATTTTTACAATGATGAGAGTTCCATATATAGAGAACATATGGTGACCATCCACGAAAGTATGTTTCCGGTGGATAATCAATAAATATTTATTATTATCATTTTCTTATTATATATATTATTTAATAATCAATAATTATATTATTAATTATTAATCTAAGAGAATGTATTCCCGATGTTGTCCAAACATCAACACTCCCTCTCAACTAGGGAGACATTTTGCATCATGCCAAGCTTGTCTCTAAAGTATACAAACTTCACCCTAGACTCATGAAACTTGTCTATCAGTCTTGGTAGATGTCTCTCTCCCACCTGAACTAAGGGGAAACTCCTTCTGCGGCTCTCCCTTTGAGCTAGTTAAGTCTCTCTGATATCAGACTCACTCTGGGTCTGCATGTGATAGCATCTAGAATCTTGAGTCTTTATCATTCCTTATCAAATCACCATGACTAGGACAAAGCCCACACTAGGATTGTTCACCACAGGTACACACCTATGAGTGAATGTCAGCCTGATGCTAACTGACACGTGGAAATCACCTCAAGCACCTCAAGTCCATATTATTCCTTGTCATGATCAAGGAAGGACTATGCCTGGGCCCATTTACCATAAGTACACCTTTATGATAAATGTATCCTATCTCCCTTGGTCTGCAATTCAATCTAGGAGAAGGTCCGCCCGATGATGAAACATCAACACTCCCTCTTAGCTAGGGAGGTATATTTCCATAGTAGTACACAAGTATTGTCCAGAGACACACAATCTCCGCTAGTGGTACTCAACCATTGTAGTAGCAAAAGGTTTTTTACACATGGCACTCCCATGTTGACTTCTAGAGGATACTCCCTCTAGAAACACTAGGTTCAACTCCCCATAGTGTGTGATTTCAAGGTCAACTCCCTTGACATGTCCTCATGTGCTTTCCACAAGGGACATTGGGCTATAAGCCCAAACGTACTTATCCCTTCTTTGATAAGTTTCCTCACAGATCAACTCAAATCAGTTCACAGAGAAGTACGATCTGGAGAATGTCTGTCACACATGGAACTCCCATGTGGACTTTTTCTCTGATACCATGCTGTTGAATAAGAATCTCAATGCTTTTCTGGTGTTTTCAAATTTCACGAAGAGCGAAGGATATGGAACAATATATGTGTGGGTTCTTCCCACCACCTGAGGTGGGAGTTGGCTTATGAGCATCCTTGGTAGCAAGCAACTTCCTGGTTATTTGATATTTTAGGAGTCATAACAACATTCTAAAGAACCACTCACAATGATCCAACCAACGTGTAGGGAAGAACAGAGCATCACCTTTCCATCTGACAGTGATGGAGACAAGATTATCAATATTCTACTTTTGAGAGAAACAACATTGTAGAAAAGAAAAAAACCCTTAATCCGTTAATGGATGTGGAGTAGAGAATCGCCTTGTTAATCTAGCAGTGATTGAGATGAGATTAGTGGCATCTTAATTCTTATTTCTTCAATTGTGTTTCATCAACCACTTGTATTACTCGAACTACACCTAACTGATATGTTTACAATCCATGCACCTTAAGTTTACAGAATATCATAAGGGAAGCAATAAAAAAAATGACCTTTTTTTTAATGCTCATAATCCCCGCCTCATCCATCACCTCAACAAAGAATTGGGCAAACACACACAAAAATTCATTATTTTCTCTACTCTAATAGGTTTCTATTTTCCTTCCATTTCCCTGGGCCCTCCTGTGAGGGATTCAATCCCAGTCTTGCTATGATACCATGTTTTTCTTCATATGAGATATGATCGATATATTCGATATATTATTACAATGATGGGAGTTCGATATATAGAGAACATATGGTGACCATCCATGAAAGGATGTGTCCCTTGGATAATCAATAAATATTTATTATTATCATTTTCTTATTATATATATTATTCAATAATCAATAATTATATTATTAATTATTAATCTAAGAGAATGTATTCTCGATGTTGTCCAAACATTAACAAAAACAACAACAAACAATTGTTGTTCTAGTGCAACTCACCCAGGAGTTCACTCTTCAAGCCTGACAATCTGGCTCTTCAATATTCAACTCCATAATGCTCCAAAAACACTCCAGCATGCTCCGTAATTCACCCAGCCTTTTTGTTCTAGCTCCAATGCTCTTTTTCCTTGTTCTCCCCCTTGTTGTTCATGCAAAAACTGAATGTGAAAAACTGTTTATTCTCCCCCATATGAATTTACTCTATTTTCCTAAGACAATTGACTTCACACTCTACCCAATGTTGATTGTATTGCATCCCCATGCTTCTAATAACTATGGAAGTGACTTCTACACCCACCCCCTGATAGGTATTCAATGATTGGGCCCTCATACACTCAACTAGAAAATAGAAGGATGTTGTCCCAATGATAATAAAATTTAGAAATCTAGGTTGAATTAATACCCATAATTAATTTCCTCCTTGGACGCCTCTTAGACACTCCTAGACATTCCCTCTCTCTTGTGGATAAATCAGCCCCCATCTATGTCCATATTCCTAGCAGCTTGTATCACATTTTATTTATTAAAATCAGAAAATACAATTCGCATATTACCTCACTTGACCATAGCTATATTCATAGCTACATTATGCATTAATTAAACTAGATATTATAGTGGGGATGTTACAATTATGGGTTTGCACTTAAATAAACAAACACTATTTATGGGTTTTGAGTTAAAAGAAAATATTGTTTGAATCCAAAAACTATATAGAGATTCCTAAACTTGGGTGGAATGGAACAATATTCGAAATATTTCATGGTTTTGGTATGTTCAGTTAAAAAACAAACCAAGTAGGCACATATTTCTCTATAATGTTGAGATGACAACCATAACATAAATAATACCAATAAACACAATTATAGGTTTTCACTTAAATAAACAAACACCATTTGTAGAACAAATCAAACCGTATCCTCATCTATATCTCATTCATACCTAGCTATGGAATTTGATAGTCCATGGCATATGAGGGTAATACATCTTGGCCATCCCTTCTCACACTAACATCCCTACAATGATCATCAACAAGTTACTAGTAGGGCTCCACGGATACACGCCAAGTTGTGGGCGTAACTGGCACCTATTGGGGACAAGATTTATCCTCACTAGCATTATGTCACCGTGTAGTTGTTGTACATGTGTTGACATTAAATTGTCAACATTATTTTTTTTATTTTTGCACACCTTCTTTTTTTCATAAACTATATGTATCCTCATTCTTACACAAGTAATCATCATTTCACTTTAGGGGGTTAGCTCAACTATTTGTTGCCAATGTTGTTGGGTATTTGGCTAGTTTGGTGCTAGTAGGTGTTGTTGACCCATATATGTGCTAAATATCTCACAAGGATTCCATTGTATATTTCCCACACTTAGAATATTTTTTGTTTTATCGTGGGTCTATAAGTGATTTTCATCCTTGTAAGGAGTTCCACCATCAAAGATTGTACAAATCCATGACGTTGTAGGAGAAGCTCTCAAAAATTTTGGCAGTGAGATGGAAAGTGAAATTGTTATTCTCAAGGATAGGATTAAAGAATTGGAGATTTCCTTAATGCCTCCACCCATATTCGCAAGCCCAATCGCTACAATGCAGTCATGGAAAGCTCTTGATGGAACATTGGAGTCTAGTTCAAGGTTAAAAGAGACATCAAGCTTACATGTTGCAATCATGAGGTACACTGGTGAAAACATAAAGAAAATAATGTCTCTCATTCTTGAAGCATGGGAACTTGTGAATAATTTTGTTTCTTTGGGTTCCATAATTACAAATATGAGGCAATACCTTTAGGAAGATCTAGAAAATGATGAGGAGTTCCATAAAGATGTTGTTACTACATTTTTTTTAAAGGTTTCGGGTATGAGTAAACTAAAAATAAAGGAAGAGGATTTACCATCCCCCACTCGTATAAAACAATTAAAAGCATGTTGGATTAAGAGGATAAAGACTTTGAAATAAATATTTCAAGATTGTGACACTTTAAGTGTCAAAAAAGGGGAGTCATATTTAAAATTGATTGAGTTAGACTTGGTAGGAACCACATGAGAGGTTCACGACCCAAAATTACTATTAAATTCTATTTTTTTGAAAAAAGAGAAATTTGAAGAACACCTAAAGATATTGAAAGGTGTATCAACAAAAAGTTTTAATAGTTTGACCGAGCATACAAAGCAAGAAGTGGAAAGTTGGTTAGTGATTTATGTTAATAAAAATGAAGATATTGAAAATAATTTACACCAACTTTCAATTGATTTTAAAGAAATGGAAAATACATTATTTGATATAAGAGTAAGACATGAGATAAAATGTTGCACCTATGATGGAATACATTGAAAATTGGTTCAAGTAATCTTTAATCGAAATAACAGAAGAAGATCAAGTAGATGCAGTTGGCACCGATCATGTAACTACAACAAAAGAGAATACAAAAGGAACTTTGACAAGAAAATAGAACAAAGAGAGAACACCCATCACAGAGAGTAGATTGATCACATCCTTCCTAACTTCTTTATTCATTTTCTCTTCTCTTTCATAAATCATCCTCATCCGGTTTTGTCTCGTCTTGTCATTCTCCAGAAGTCGCAATTGATTTCTTGATCGCTTCTCTTTTCTTCTTTTCAAGATCATCCCTTTTCCACTCTTTCATTTTATGGTCCACGAAAGTCCAATCCTAGTTCGTTTGACCAAATGCATTTTTATTTTTAGACTATTAAATATTATTATTATTATTATTGAAAATCTCAAAGAACTATTTTGGGGTTAAACTTTAATAATATCATGAACTTTGATTTTTTAGCATAAGATATTTAAAGTTTGCCTATCATATTCTTTCCTATTTTGAATGAAAAAACGCTTTTAAAGTTCTCTCAATTGTGGGCCTTTATTTTCCTTTCCCATGAATGTGATCAAAATTATGATACTACGATGGATGTGAGAATCATATTATTTTTCTTGTAACTGTTATTTATTTCTATATAATATTTCTTCATATATTTTAATTTGTGAAGATTCCTAGTTGGCATCTTAGGAATTCATTTGTGAATGTATATTATTTTTCAATATGTAATATTTTACATTTATATTGAGCGATAAATATTGGGGTTTTCTATTTAGTATTTTCCTATTTTATATTTTGGCCCTAAGATATTTAAGATTTATCTCTAAGAAAATATAGAGGAGTACCACCTCTATAAAAATACAGGGGGATATTATTCTCATGAGGTTTTTTTTTTGGACTATAACTGATCTAAACATCAATAGGTGCCCAATTCAAATCCCCCTTAATGAGGAACACTAGCCTATGCCAATGAGTTTACTAGGGATTCCATCCACAAATGTGAGAAAACATCCCTTGGACCTGTGGCGTTTTCCTTGGAAAAAATAATCACCACTTAAGAACATGAGTGGGCCTAATGATTAAGAACATGTTTTTCCTTCTTGGAATTCACAATTTTTAATTTGGAGGGGGATAGAGTATGTACACCTCTATAGACTAAGGGGTCAAATCACTACGCGGAGGGGGTCCCTTGTCCCACCCACAAGGGGGTAGTTTTCCCTTTTTTCATAAGCCTTGAGGTTTAGTTCAAGTGGTTTGACTTACCATGTTGAAGCCATATTGGCTAAAGAGGTCCACCTGGGTCCCTCAAGATTAAATATGTATGGTGTCTATTAGTAGAATTTACCCCCAGTCATTATTCATGGAATGTGCATACAAATATTAGACGTAGATATTGATATGCACTAAATGTGTTGGGACAAAGAACAAATTCAAACCCAATAAGATATAGAGATATAAAATCAATCATGAACATTGATTCAGGAGCATCTTTTGTTCTGGGCAATCCGCATCACCCAAAAATATTTCAAACATTTTACAAGTTAATTTAGGACCAAGAAGGATGGTTGCAACTCTACTCGGAAGCTCGTGATGTTACTCCTTATTAAAAATTGACAGTGATGCAACTCGTTGCAACTCCTATGCTGCAACTCCATGCTACAGGATTGGTTTTGCAACTCATTGCAACACTGCGCTACAGGATTGGTGCTACAACTCGTTGCAACTCCTATGCTATGACTCCATGCTACAGGATTTGTGCTGGAAACTTTATGATGCAACTCAACATGTTGATTCCAAACTTAGTCCACGTAGCTCATGAATCTTAAACGCCAAGTGGAAATCATTGGTGAGGGAAGAGGAAACAAAATCGAATTGGAAAATGTTTGGGAAATGAACAGACATGACTATTCATCTTCCCAACGGAAGAGGAAAAAAATTAGCTGATATAAATGACATAAAAAGAAGGGAAAATGAAGAGGTATAGGTTGATTCGAGCCAGAAGAAAGGAATGTTTCCTTCAGGTTGATTGGAAGTGACAAAGACATCCGCCAAGAATGAGATCAAGAAGAGACAATACAATCTGCAGAAGAACAACACATTGCGTTAGTTCAAGTCTGGTGAGAAAGATGTATTTCTCGATTACATTGTAATAAGGGGCATTCTGAAATCAATAATGAAAGAAAGGATTCATAACTTGTTTGTGTTCTTGTGGTTGTAATTAAATTCCTTCTATTTTAGTCTTAACTACAATAAATGAATTGTCTTTTGCATGCTTGAATATGAGTTTCATTGTGAAATATGAAAGCAGAGCATAGTTATGTAGGCATTAGAATTGCTTCAGGCCTATGAGCTGCGTCAAGTGGTATCAGAGTTTCTTCATGTTCATGAGTTGTGAGAGTACAGTGTTGGATGTAAGGCCTACGAATGTTGGTTCAAGTGAGGGTCGTAAGATAACTCATAATTATGCCACCGCGAAGAGTAGGAGCAACATGAGGAGGTGCGAGAAATAGGGAACTCAAATAATTAAGAAGAAGAATAGAAGATTTGGAGAATAGAAGAAATGGAGAAGCTGAGTTAGATTCTGAATCTGAAGAAGAGGTTGAATTCGAACAAAATGTTGAGGAAGGAGACCCAACAATGTGTTTCATATCCTTCTTGAGTAACAAAGGTAGTGTGAGGGTTGAATTTTTGTGCTATGATGGTAGTTTGAAGGCTAAAACTATTATAGATTGGATATGCAATCTTGAAAGATACTTTGAGTATGAGAATGTTCAAGATCAAATCGTGTTCGTTTTTCCATTACAAAGTTGAAAGGACATGTTGCACTTTGGTGGGATATGCTGCAGAAAGAAAAAGTAGATCACAGATTAGAGAAGATTAAAACTTGGAAGAAGATGGTTAGCAAGATCAAAGAGAAATTTCTACCTGTTGACTACCAGTATAACTTGTGTAAACAAGTACAAAATCTCAAGAAGAAAGAGACATCCATGCATGAATATACGGAAAAATTCTCCAAGTTGTCACTCAGGTCAGGGATGAAAGAACCAGAGTATCAGAGAGTGGAAAGATACATAAATGTATTGAAGTACTAGATTCAGGATAATATGAGTACACATTACTTTCAAAATGCAGACAAAGCCTTCCAGGTTGCTTTGAAGGTGGAAGAAAATATTGACAGAATAATACGACAAAAGTTTTGGGGAAAAGGAAATAGAGGAAGAGGCAGAGCAAGTGTTGCTAAAGACAATGAGAAGGAGGATGAGGTGACTAGTAGTAAACATACAAGAGAAGAAGGAAGCATTTTCATAGAAAGAGGCTTTGGCCACGGTAAGTATGTAATCACATGTTATAATTGTGGAGTTGAGGGTCACAAAGCATCATAATGTCTAGAGAGGCAGGACACAACAAGAAGGAATGAAGCTAGGGCGCAAGTCACCCAAGCAGATGAGGTAAAAACTACTGGTGGGAATGTGGAAGTACTCCAGCAAGAACAAAGAGAAAATCTGATGTTGAGAAGAGTATTACTCAAGCCCGAGACAAAGGAAGAAGCATAACATGAACAAAGAAAGAGAGTGTTCAAGACTAAATGTAAAATTCGCGATAAGTGTTGTCACCTGGTCATAGATGGAAGGAGTATAGAAAATTTGGTATCCACTGAAGTCATGGGGAAATTAAAGTTGAAATGCATTCCACACCCCAATCCATACCGAGTTTCATGGTTGCAAAAGGGACAATAGGTGACTGTAACTGAACATTGTTTATTGAGTTTCCAAATTGGAAGTTTCAGCGAACAAGTTTTATGCAATGTGATAGAGATGAATGAATGTCATGTATTGCTTGGGACGTCGTGGATGTTTGACAGAAAGGTATCCCATGATGGCAGGGAGAATTCATATGAATTTTTCAAGGATGGTTAGTGTTATAAGTTGGTACCAGTGTCAGAAACGAATATGGAGAATATGCATGGAAGAAACAGTCAAATCATGTTATGTTCTGCTAAGGAGTTTCTAAGAGAACATAAACATAATGGTTGTTGTTTGGGTATAATACCAAAAAGGATTTAGGAGACGGAAAAAAAAGGGATTTTATATCAGTTGAGATTCAACACTTGTTGAAGGATTTTAAGGAAATTGTAGTAGATGATTTACCAGCAAGATTACCCCCATTGAGAAGTGTCTCACACTAGATTGACTTGATATTAGGGTCAATTTTTCCAAATAAAGCACCTTACCAAATGACTCCAACAGAAAGTGAAGAGGTAAATAGACAAGTACATGAGTTACTTGACAGAGGGTTAATTCGAGAAAGTTTGAATCCTTGTGAAGTACCAACAGTTTTGACACCAAAAAAGAATGGTGAGTGGCGGATGTGTATAGTCTTGCGAGCTATTAATAAATTCACCATTAAGTACATGTTTCCTTTACCGAGAATGGATGATCTCATGGACTATTTGAGTGGCACTAAGTACTTCATCAAGATTGATTTGAAGAGTCGTTGTCATCAAATTTGTATAAGGGAAGGTGATGAATGGAAGACAATGTTCAAGACAAAATATGGATTGTTTGAGTGGTTAGTTATGCCCTTCAGTTTAACTAATGCACCTAGCACATTCGTGAGGCTTATGAACGAACTTATGAAATTGTTTTTGGGAAAATTCGTTGTTGTATATTTAGATGTCATTTTGATTTTCAGTAGGAACAAAGAGGAACATCTGGAGCACATGAAGAAGGTGTTACGACGATTGAAAGAGGAGGCATTGTTGATAAATCTAAAAAGGTGCACATTTTTACAAAGGAGCTTGTATACTTGGGTTTTGTGGTTTCCAAATAAGGTGTGAAGATGGATCCCTAGAAGGTAAAAGAAATATTGGATTGGCAGACACCTAAATGCACTTTTGACATGCGAAGTTTCATGGATTGGTGAGTTTCTATAGGAAGTGCATTCAAAATTTTAGTCAGATTTATGTGCCTCTTACTAAATGCATGAAGAAAGGCACAATTCAGTGGACATCAACAACAACAAATTCATTTGAAGATTTCAAAAAGAAGGTGACAAAACAACCAATATTGGCACTTCCATACTTCAATAAGGTATTTCAAGCAAACTGTGATGCAAGTGGGACAACAATTGGAGCGGTTTTGAGCCAAGAAGGTAGACCGATAGCCTTTTTCAGTGAAAATTTGAATGAAACGAGGAATAAATACTCTGTTTATGATCAATAATTTTATGCTATAATCCATGCCCTGAAAAATTGGAGACATTACTTGCTTCCAAAGGAGTTTGTTTTGTTTACTGATCGCAAGGTATTGCAGTACATTAACAACCAAGGTAAATTTAATCAAAAACAATCTAAATGGGTAGAATTTTTACAAATTTATACGTTTGTTTTGAAACACGGGTCAGGGAATCAAACAAGGTTGTTGATGCATTGAGTCAGAGGACAATATTGCTAAACACGATGTTAGTTGCAGTGGTAAGTTTGGAATGTGTGAAAGGGTTGTATGAAGAGGATGCATATTTTGTAGAGGCTTGGAAGGAAAACAAAGAACCATGGAGTATGGATTGACACCATTCTTAGAGTACCACGTTCAAGAAGGATTATTATTTAAGAATCAACAATTATGTGTTCCACAGAGCTCAATATGGTTGAACCTCATTAGAGAGTTTCATAATGACGGTTTAGGAGGACATTGTGGCATGGAAAAAACCACAACATTGGTAAAAGAACGATACTTTTGGCCCAACATCAACAAATATATCAGGAAATTTGTTGAGTGTTGTAGAGTTTGTCAATTAGCTAAGGGTAGAAGTAAAAAATACAAGACTTTACACTCCATTGTCGGTACCTGAAAGACCATGGGAAGATGTAAGCATGGATTTTGTGTTGGGACTTCCTATTATTGATGTTTTTGGTAGCTGTGGGAGGTATTCACCTCCAAGAGACCTCCTATAGATTGATATACTGAGAAGAGAAAACCCCTCTCTAGAAATGAGAGACAAGGGCATAATTCGACCCTTATTATGAAGATAACTTGTATGTAACAAAATTAAAGTCATCCCTATAGAGAAAGATATAATGGGAAATTGTAATTTCTAGAAGGAGAATTCATCCCTAAAAGTTCAGTGACAAATTAGTATAAATACAGATCAAGCCTTCCTCATTTGACACACAACAACTCACCCTCCTAACACATATGAGGCAGCCGCAAGAGTACTAGTCTGAGGCAGCAAAATTTGGTCTGATCTGAGGCATTTTTGAGACATTAGATTGGGCACATTTGTAACAACATATATCTCTGTATTTGGGTGACTTTCTCTTCGATATCATTCTGTAGCAGGTCTCCTGCTCTGCTCGGGAGTGGCACTTGAGGATGCCTACAGTTGGGTGGAAATGAAAGAGAATTACCTATGGTCAAACGAGCAGACCCATTGTGTAATCTATGTATGGTTAATCTTCTTGAGATCCTATTTATCTTACTACAATTGTAAACTAGTCTAGAATTTAAAAGTTCAACATGGTATCAGAGCAGTTTCTAAAGATGTTGCACAAATAAAATTAAGGAATGTTGGAGCCCTATTGTAGTCACAAGGGAAGGACCAAGCCCCTTAAAAGTTCTATGATAAGGCTAACCACAGACCTCACCATAACCACAGGCTGAATTGTGAGATAAATTTTTGACCGAAATGTTGAGGTTGAGCTTCGTGAGGTGTCTTTGTGCAAGCTTCCAAGGCATATTTCAACAAGCTTTTTTGAGGCATAATTAGGGAATTTTTTAAGTATGTTCCAGCATGGTTCTAAGGCACATTTAAGTATGTACCAACAATCTTCTAAGGTGATCTAAGGCGCAGATATGAGGAGTTCTGAGGCAACACACCAAGTAACTTCTAAGGCAACAAGTTAAGATCTGTTCCAGATTAGTTTGAGGCCTATTTCTGAGGCTAAGTTCAGCCTGTACTAAGGCCCATTCCAAAACAAATATAAGATGAAGTTGCACCAAAACTGGATGACGCTACAATTTAAGAGGTATACACTTTTATATATCCAAGGGGATCTCAAGTGCATTCAAAGGAACAACACATTGGAAGTGAAGACTCTAGGTTTGATTGTTTTAATTATCATGCCTCTAACCTACATTTCTAGTTTGCTACATTACAAGTAGGTGATGTAGTTGTGAAAAAAATCCTTAAATTGCTTTGAAATTTATGATACTAGAGATGTACTTGTTGATATCCCCTCTATGAGATATTCTTATTTGTCTCAGACATGTCATTTTGTTAATATCCATGAAGGTTTCCATGGAGATGTTGTTTCCTTTTTTTTCTTTTTGTTTCTTGTTCTCGATGGGTTACAATGAAGACAGGTCACTAGTGATAGCTCTTGAGAAGGAGCCATAGTGACGGTTGCGGAAGGAAACATATTAGATGGTATATAGTTTGAGACATGACACAGTCTGACCAGACAAAGAGTTTATATGGATTGAAAGTTCTACCAGTCCAAATCTTGTCACATGATTCCATCAGGTTGAGAAAGTGATGGCATACAAGACTTGCTCATTTACATTACAGAGCTCTTCCCACTATGGGAAGATGGTGAGAGGTCTTCTAGATCTTTGTGTAGAGTATGATGGCACTCGTAGAGGTTTTGGGGTCCTTTCCGAGCAGTGACAACAGATCCAAGGGGATGCTGGACCTGATGCATTCAAATTTGTGTGGACCCATGATAGTTGTTTCCTTTGAAGAGGAGATATCCTTCTAGAGATCCAGAGGATCTCACATGGAAATTAACAGTGAAGGAAAAAGGAGATGATGACTTCTCCCCCTCACCCTTCAACAGTGCAGAGGGAGCTAGTTGAGCCCGTCGATTCAGATAATCCAGTTGATATTCCTATAGATATTACAGTAGGTCGGAAGAGGCTTCCGTTGGCTCATCAGACTCTGCAAGAGGCAAGAGGACATGCAACTTCTGTTGTACTTTCTGAGAGAGCCTGAGACCATAAATACATTCGGGTCATGTTGCATCTATGAGACACATCATTGATTCTTGAGCCTTCATGTTGTGAGGAAGCATCCAATTAGTAGATATGGAGAGAAGCCATGATGGAGTAGTATTATTCCATCATGAAGAATGATGTGTGGGATATTGTTCTGAGACCTTAAGGGAAGTTTGTGGTGACTTCCAAGTGGATCTATAAAGATCAAATGTGCAACTGATGGGAGCATCAAGAAGCACAAAATGAGATTTGTTTCCAGAGGATTCTCTCAGGTAGAGGGAATAGATTATGAGGAGACATTGTCTCATGTTGCTTGATATATTTCCATCCAGACGATCATTGCCCTTGTAGTATCCATAGGATGGAGATTACATCAGATGGATGAGAAGACAACCTTTCTTAATGAAGATATTGAGAAAGAAGTGTACATTGAGAAGCCATTTGGTTTTGTGATACATGAAAATGAGTCTCATGCATGCAGATCGAAGAAGTCCATGTATGGAATTATTTAGGCACCTCAAGCTTGCTATACGAGGATTGATGGATATGGCCTGAGATATGTCTTCGGTATTGACACAAGATTATAGGGATATGCTGACTCCAATGAGGCAAGTATCACTATTGAAGACCTCCAGCTGTTGCTTTACCTTCGCAAGGAGCACTATAGAACACAGAAACAAATAGTACTGTGGATGGCAGTTCGCGAAGCAATGTGGCTTCGAAATCATTTTTTGCAGACTTGATTGGTCAGTGATATCATTATGTTCAAGACATGATGTAGAGGGAGATATTACAGGTGCAATACTTTCCTATAGAAGACCATATTGCAGATGATCTCACGAAGATTCTTGCCAGGATGAAGTTCGAGTACTTATGTGAGAGACTTGACATGATTCCTCCCTCGTTCAGAGGGAGGGTTGATGATTGCAGCTTCCTAAGACATTCTCCAGATCATACCCCTCTAGACTAAGTTGATTTGATCTATGAGGACACCTATGTGATAGGTGATATTTTACTCCTATGGACTTAGTTGAGTTTATCTATGAGATGATTCGTACTCCTTTGGACTGAGTTGAGTTGACTTGTATTTTGGTCTCATGTCATACTCCTCTGGATTGAGTTGAGTTGACTTGAGATGGCTCTCCAGATCATACTCCTATGGACTTAGTCGAGTTGATATGTGAGAGTGATGTCCCTAGTGGTTGAGCACTAGAGGACATGTCATGGGGAGTGGACCCATGACGTCACACTATGGGATAGACCCTGTTATTTCTAGAGGGAGAAGCCTCTAGAGGTCCACATGGGATGAGCCATGTGTTGACATGCCCACATGGGATGAGCCATGTGTGACGTACCCTTGAGGTCAAGATCAAGTGGTTGAGGTTTCCAAGCAGTTGGGAGGATATTCCACTGGCCAGCAACCCTTAGGGGTTGGGAATATCCATCTGGGTTGGTTCCCAACAACCCTTGGAGACTTGATGGTCATATGGTTGGGAGACTGTTCACCTGGGTTGGTGCCCAACAACCCTAATAGGTTGGGAGAACATTCATCTGGGTTGGTTCCCAACAACCCTTGGATACCATTGCTCCTTGATGAGATATATCATGTGGTGATGAGGCCCTTGACAATGGCACACTAAGTGGCGATGAGACCCTAGTGTCATTCTAGTGGAGATGAGGCCCTAGAAGATGGAAAAAGTCCACATTGGAGTAGCGATGTGTGATGAGGAGATGCTACCAATAACATGGTTTGCAAGACCATGCTGTGGTCAAAGGACCATGGTATAGTCTGCAAGGCTATGAGGACCAGGAGTAAACATCACTAAGAATACCTCCCTAGCTAAGAGGGAATGTTGATGTTTTGGGTAGCTATGGGAGGTATTCACCTCCAAGAGACCTCCTATATATTGATATCCTGAGAAGAGAAAAACCCTCTCTAGAAATGAGAGACAAGGGCATAAGTTGGCCTTTATTATGAATATAACTTGTACCGAACAAAAGTAAAGTCAGCCCTACAGAGAAAAATTATAATGGGAAATTATAATTTCTAGAAGGAAAAGTTGGCCCTAAAAGTTCAGTGACGAATTAGTATAAATACAGATCAAGCCTTCCTCATTTGATACACAACAACTCGCCCTCCTAACACATATGAGGAATCCACGGGAGTACTAGTCTGAGGTAACAAAATTTGGCCTGATCTGAGGCATTTCTAAGACAACAGATTGGGCACATCTGTAATAACATATATCTTTGTATTTGGGTGACTTTCTCTTGGATATCATTATGTAGCAGGTCTCCTGCTATGATCGGGGGTGGAACTTGAGGATGCCTATGGTTGGGTGGAAATGAAAGAGCATTACCTATGGTCAAACGAGCAAACCCATTGTGTAATCTGTGTATGGTTATTCTTCTTGAGATCCTAGTTAGCTTTCTGCAATTGTAAACTAGTCTAGAATTTAAAACTTCAACACCTATGGCACAGAGGAAGTATGATTCTATGATGGTAGTAGTGGATCAGTTTTAGAAAATGGCACATTTTGTAGCATGTAAGAAGACAAGTGATCTTAGTGAAGTGGTTGCCTTGTTTTTTAGAGAAGTGATATGATTACATGGCCTACCGAGGAGTATTACTTCAGACATAGACATGAGATTTCTTGGTCACTTTTGGAGGATGATTTGAAAAGGTTGGGTTCTAATTTTCTATATAGTTCATCCTATCATCCACAAACACATGGGAAGACCGAGTTGGTGAACCGAAGTTTAGGGAACTTATTGAGAAGTTTGAGCGGTGAAAATCTTAGCCAGTGGGATTCAGTTTTGGCACAAGCTAAATTCACTTACAACGATTCAGTGAACATATCTACAGGGAAGATCCCATTCCAAATTGTTTATGGTAGGTCACCTAAAGGGGTGGTATATTTGGTTGATTTACTTGATCTAGGAGATAAAAGGAGTGTTGATTCTAATGATTTTTCAAACATTATGTAGGAATTGCATGGGAAGGTGAAACATAAACTACAAGAAAGAAATAACAAGTATAAATAGAGAAAATAACTGCAGAGAAGAAAAAAAATATTTAAAGAAGGTGAGTTAGGCATGGCTCACTTGAGAAAGGAACGATTTCCCAGAGGTACTTATAACAAACTTAAGTATAAAAAAATAGGACCATGTAGAATCTTGAAGAAAAATTCTGATAATGCTTATCAGTTGGAACTTCCTGATAAGTTTGATATATCTCCAACATTCAATGTTGTTGATTTGTATGAGTTCCATGAAGGAGAAAAAAATGATGATGAAATTAATCTGGATGGATGGGAACAAATACCAGTTAAGCGAGCTGAAGAAGTGGGAGAAATTTTGGCCACAAGGATTGGTAGAAAAACTCGCAACAAGGAATATCTAGAATATTTGGTCAAATGGAAAAACAAATGATCCAAGGATGCATCATGGGTTTCCGAAGAAAAACTAAGGCGCCTGCAAAACTCTTCATCCTCTGGAGAAACAACCACATGAGTTGAGAGCTCATGTTTTTCTTACCGAGCGTGTCTGATGCAAGAGCATCTTTGGTTCTGGGCAATCCACATCACCCAAAAACATTTCAAATTATGTACAAGTTAATTTAGGACGAATAAGAATGGATGAAACTCTACTTGACAACTCGTATTGTTACTCCTTGTTAAAAATTGACAATGTTGCAACTCACTACAACTCCACCCAACAATATTAGTGCTGCAACTCGCTACAACTCTTACGTTGCAACACCACACTACAGGATTGGTGTTGCAACTCCTATGCTGCGACTCCATGCTACAGAATTTGCGTTGGAAACTTTATGCTGCAACTCAATGTGTTGATTTCAAACTCAGTCCACATAGCTCATGAAGCTTAAACGCCAAGTGGGAATCATTGGTGAGGGAAGAGGAAACAAAACCAAATTGGAAAACGTCTAGGTAGCGAAAATGCATGACTATTCATCTTCCCAACGAAAGAGGAAACAAATCAGTTGACATAAACGACATAAAAATAAGTGAAAAGGAAGAGGTAGAGGTTGATTCGAGCCAGAGAAAGGAAGGTTCCCTTCAGGTTGATTATAAGCGATCGAGACAATCACCAAGAATGAGATCGAGAAGAGACGATACAATATGCATAAGAATAACACGGTGCATCAGTTCAAGTTATGTGAGAAAGATGTATTTCTCGATTACATTGTAATAAGAGGCATTTTAAAATCAATAATAAAAGCAAGGTTTCAGAGCCTGTTTGTGTTCTTATGGTTGTAATTAAATTTCTTCTATTTCAATCTTAACTACAATAAATGATTTTTTTGTTACGTGCTTGAATATGAGTTATGTTGTGCATTCTGAAGGAAGAACATAGTCCTGTAGGTGTTAGAATTCCTTCAGGTCTGTGAGTTGCGTCAAACATGAAGAAATTTAGTTTGGATATTTGACTACATATACAGTGATAATGATCTAGATTATTTTCGGCATGAAATGAGATCGGAGATATAATAAAGAAATGCACAGAGATATCGTAGATATTCAATAATATAGCAGAAATGTATCAAAGATGCAACCATAAACATCGATATACAGTAATACATGATTTCTATTAATGAGTGAAAGACTCGCTAAAATGGTGGCAGCTTATCTCTGAGAAGAGAAGTGACGGCTACTCACATTCGCAAGAAGATGATTACAATGAGGCTCTGAAGGCCTTTTTACAATAAAAGGGAATGCCAAAAACCCTATACATCCAAAAACCTAACCCTAGGATATGAAGCGCCAAAATTCATGTGGGCCCCATTTGGGTAAGTTAGTACATCAACTGCTCGGGGTCGTAACTTTTGCATACGATCACCATTTTAGGCGCGTGATAGCTCATTGGAAAGGTGTCATCGAGGAGATTCATTTTGGGGGCTCAATATGCTTTTGGCTATCATTGAGAACCTTGATCTCGAAAAACCTTCATTTGAGCCCTCAAAATGGCCCCAAAAGTTAAAAACTGCTAAAAATAGTAAATTGCCAAAATTGCAAGAAAACTGTTTTGAGCCAGTTGAAAAAGGTGGGTGGCCACCGATATCCACCTGGATCAATCCTCCCTCCTTCGGAAGCAATGGTTTCCATTGCGTTGAGTTCTCGGGGGAGAGGGAAAAACGTTTGCTAAATCTGCATCTTGGTGAGCTGCTTGCCTTGCTGGAGATGTTGCGCTGCTCAGTTTGTGGAAGTCTGTCACAAACCTGTTGAGGCTGAGGTTGTTCAACAAGTCAGGCTACATGAGAGGATGGTGTGCAGAAGGAATCTTTGTGCTTTGCTGCAACCTTGTCGACCTGCTTCTGTTGGATAGAAGGTGCTTGGGACGAGGTTGTAGTGGTTCCAATGTCCTTATGTTCCCCTTTTGAAAAGATTGTGAAGAAGTTGAATTTTTTAGTATGAGATACTACCTTGCGACACTTTTTATGTGGAACAATAGTTGGAACTACCTCTGGTATTCTGTAGAGATGAACCCCCAAAGTAACAATGACACTACGGGGCCGAGACTCATAAACAACATGACGCTTCCACATATATGGTTGGCCCAAGAGAACATCACAGACATCTAGTGGGGAAACATCACATAATACCTCATCCTTGAAGGGCTAGATGCCGTATGAAAATTGACACTGCTGGCCGACACGAAGATCTCGTCCTTGGCGAAGCCACCCGATGTTGTATGGCTGCGGGTGTGGTGTTGTCGACAATCCCAACTGTTTGATGACCTCTGCTGAGATGAGGTTCTTCTAGCTTCCACTATCAACAATAAAATGTAGCGGGGTCCCCTTTAACCACATCTGTGAATGAAAAAGGTGCTCCCCCTCTTCAGGATCGGTTGGTTCTTCTGGTTGAATTGTTGCGGTCGCGACAATAGCAGTGGGGTCTGCGTCAATGATCTGTCCTTTACCAGTATTTTCATAATTAGATTCTGAATCAGGGTTCGGCTCCTTGTCTTTGATCTCGGCCACCAATGACTGTTTCGAGCAACATTCATCGGTGTTGTGCCAGGTGCTTTTGTGGAAATCACACCATTTTTCGGTGTCCTTCTTTGTCTTCCTGTGACTCTTCTTTTCCTGTGACTTGGACTGGTTTTCAGGAGACTATCTGTTAGGGTTGTCTTTGTCATACTTTGGTTGTTGCGGATTTGCAAACCCGAACTCCCGTTTGTTATGGTGCTTAAATTTCTACTCAATTTTAACAGCATATCGATAAGCAGCGCCGAGTGATGAGATGTCCAGAAAATCCATTTCAGTCTGGATGTATCTGTGTAGAGCCCCACGGTATTTCAGAACCAAATGTCGC
>JZKD02S2389962.1:10215-23104 GCA_000966675.3 Picea glauca | reverse complement strand
TATATATATATGTTCCTCAGTGGCGTTTCCCAACCTGTTAGTGGCTAGGGACGTTACAAATTGGTATCAGAGCTAAGTGAAGTGTTCGAGTAGTGGCGTTGCCTGGCCTGTTGGTGGTTGGGGATGTTACAAACCATTTTCTCGTGTCCTTCTTCATCTTCTCATTTCCTTTCTTGTGTTGCGGCTTGGAATGGTTGTCCTGAGAGTGACCATATTGGCTTGGTCCCTTGTTGTGTGGTTTGGGGCCGCCTTTTCCCTGCTTCGCCTATGAGGAGTTTGTAGATCTAAACTCTAGCCTCTTTTGCTTAAATTTCTACTCGATCTTGACAACATATCTATAAGTCGTGCCCAATGAAGCGATGTCCATAAAATCCATTTATGTTTGAATGTATCTATGCAAAAAACCGCGGTATTTGAGCACCAGATGATGCTCATAGTCTTTGATACCCAATTTGGTGTGCAGGGTATGGAAAATATTGGTGAAATCTAGTACTGTCTGGTCCCTTTCTTGATGCAGGGTGGTCCATCTGGTATATTGGTCCTCATAGCTTCCAACAGGGTAGTATTGTTCTTTAATGGTGTCCCAGAAGAAATCTCATGTAGGGGCCACCACAAATATTGCAGATTCCTCTACAACCCTTTGCTTAGAGTAAGTATCCCACCAATCCTTAACATGGGGCATGACCTTGAGGAGTGAAAAAGTAATCTTTTCCCTATCGGAAAAATTATGGACCGGAAAATACCCTTCAAGCATATTCAACCATTTATCTACAACATCTACATCTATCAATCCTTCAAATAATGGAATATCAAAATTTACATGTACCTTGAAGGGGGTTGCATGACCGCTTGATGAAGATGCTTCTCCTGTGGGCAGCCATCGAAGGATTTGCACAAAGTTGTCCATCATTTCATTCCTTTGTTGCGCGAGGGATTCCTTGAGCAACATTTTAATAAGATCTCCTTCTCCATCATCTTTCTTTTCGTCCCCCATGGGTTTTTTTCGGGCTCGGCACGACTAATCTTGCAATGACTCGATTGGTTTGAGTCCCAACTTCTTGTACCTAGATCTTGTTGGTGACATGCATGAAGAAAAATAAATGAAGAGCATATCGCTCTGATACCATTGATCCGGATTTGGGAGAGGAACGAACTGATTACATAATGAATACAATAAACACAAATATATGAAGAATAACACATATATCAAGTGAACAATATCTTCTATTAAATAAATTAAATAGGCTAAAACTGTAAAACTGGAGAACTGAAACACTTGCTCGAATGGTGGTAGCTATGTCTGAGAAGAGATGTGGCTGCTATGTGGATCCGTCTGAGTAGAATGATTACAATGAGGCTCCATATGCCTTTTTTATATTACTCATGAATGCAAAAACCCTAGACATCCAAAAACCTAACCCTAGAAGGTGAAACACTAAAAGTCATGTGGGCTCCTATGGGTAAGTTGGTACCTCAACTTCCCGGGGTCGTAAATTTTGCATATGACCTCCGTTTTAGGTGTATGATAGCCGGTTGTAAAGGTCTTTCAGAAAGCTACACATTCTGCCATCAAACTTTGATTTAGTCTATAGTTTGACTATGGTGAGCCAAAAAAACAATGTTTAGGGCCCCAAAACGGCCTTGGAAGTACAACAAGATGTGTTGACATGAAAACATACAAAATAAGCCAATTGGATTAGGCAATAGGCCACCGGTATCCACCTGGAGGATGTGTAGGGATTCAGACAACCCCAGAAGTGTAGAACCCACAATTAAAAAGAAGTACAAAAGAACGTGTTGAACAAAAAAACAGACAAGAGGAGTCAATTGGAATAGGTGGGTGGCGACCAATATCCACCTGGATCAGATGTTTTGGGAGATACAATTGTTTTGATGACGTGACATGTTTATATTGGTTGTTTTTTATATACATTCTGATGTTGATATATGCATGATATTTGAGTAAAATCTAGATTTACAAGGGAAATGTTGAAAATAAAAGCGATGGAAGACATATGGGGATCCCACATATTAATTATTATTTATTGTCATTCACCCTTATTATAAAATAAAGTTTTCCTAGATCCTAACTAAAGTTATTTAAGTTTATAACAAAAGGTAGTTGAACCTCTTGAACTACTTTTTGAAGACACAAAAGGAGGAAAGCAAAGACAAATAAACATGAGAAAATAGAGAGACATATGTTTGATAAGGTTTTCTCTTGCCTCAAGTGAGAATTCTTATTCATTCATTCATTTATGAGTATTTTCAGAGCTAAGTTATCTTCTTGATAACAAGGTTACTCTAAAGGAGACAAAAGAAAGGACTAGGAAACATATACATTTGATATGCTTTGAATGTTATTCATTTTTCTTGATTGTCTGGTTAGTCTTAATTAGAAATTATGAATTTAGTTTCAGTGTTGATTAATGCTAGTTTTGTAGAGTCAAGACTATGATGCACTTGTAGCTTGGATTGATCCATATTATTTCCAGTCTTAGTCTTCTTCTTTGAGACACTACTTGTCTATGCATGAGTTAAAATTACATATTAGACTTCTAAGTCTAATTCCGATCCAAACCCTCACAAGGTTTTGTAAAGAGAAACTTGACTGTAATTTAGAAATCTATCAATAAAATCGTCTATTGATTTCTTCTCATTCTTGAGACTTGTTTTGTACTGAATTTTTAGATTTATGTTATCTTTCATTTACTTACTCAATTTTTTATAAATTTCATTTGCAAGCCCTTTTTCTATTTTTAAAAAATTATTTCACATCAAAAGCACATAGATTTTATAGTAGCATTAGCTCAAATAACTTATTTCTTGAGGGATGATTGGGATTTTTTTTCAGGATATAAGTCCATGGTGATAATATCACCCATTCCACCTATCCTAGTGAGATTCAAAAATGATTGAGTGAGGATATAGCCATTCCTATTTTTAGTCTCTAGTTTTTTTCTTTATTTTCTTTTTTATATTTTTTTAATTAATGACTTTACCTGCCATTAAATGATATTACGAGAATATTTAAAATGGCATTAAGAGAATGAATAGAGAAAGTAGAGATACAAACAAATGATTGAATTCATGCAATCACATAGATACAAAGTTCAAACACATATAGCAAGAATAATAAAGTATACTTTATTTATTATTATAGAGTATGGGCTTGGGATTGTTAAAAAATGGTGGTAATGTTTTGTTGGGATTCTAAAACTATGGTGGTAATGTTTTTTTGTTGTCATTTGAGCTCTGCTGACCTTCTTCTCCTTTCCCATTGCCCTATGTCACCTATAGGTATGTTTATGACCTTGTATAGTTCCCCCCTCTGCCTCTCCAATCCCTCTATTCTTCCTATTTTCCATCTTTATCCTATCTCTCAACCTCCAATCACCAATATAATTGAACCTTAGCACTACTTTCTAGCAACAACCAAAGCTCCCCTTCTCAAATTCTATGAGACTATCGATGAAGCACCTCCAAACCAACAATTATATTTTAATATAAAACCCATTCAAAGCCATAATTATTCACGTTAGTGGGTTGGCGTTTGAATGATCGGAGGATCTGTTAACGAGATGGGGGAGCCAAAGCATTATCTCCTCTCATTTGATCCCCATCCTTTCTTATGTTGTCACCATTATGCTTAAGGGACATAGTTTTTTATCCCTGTGGACACATGACACCCTCTCCCCCAAGCCTCCCCGACACCCCGTACAAGGATTGAGGTCAATTTAATTACTCATATAAGAAGTATGCATTTTTTTGTTTCAAAAAAATTATTTAGAAAAGTACAACCGATAAAACATTATTACTTGAGACTTGCACTTAACCTCATCTACTTATTTAATGCATTGTCTAAGACTTGCATCCAAGTATCATTTAATTATTTTAAGGTGACCTTGACCACCTATAGCCACACCTCATTGACCTACATGTGTACACTTCAATTGTTTCTATAGACATTTAACATTCGTGTATTTACGATTGCGAAAATTGTTACACATGCATGTGAATAATAACATGTACTATGTCAAGAGATGAACAATCATTTCCAATTACATAGTTGAACTATTTCCTTCAACAACTAAATGAACATTTTTATAGTTGAAACACACACACACACACACACACACACACACACACACACACACTCATTTTCCAGGTTACATTGCCCTGGGAAAACCCCCAAGTACTTCCCCTCATTTCAAGGATGGAACCTAGGGTAAAGAATATTCAAGGCACAAGGTTGATCAATATTAGGGCTACAAGCCATTACAACAATATACTTATTTAGAGCTTGACATGTCACATACAGAATTTGAATCTTGGTGGGTAGGATATCAATCATTCCTCCCAACCACCCCAGCTAAACCCAATTAACTATATAATAATAATAATAATAATATATTATGTTCTTTTTTGCAAAACAATGCACAAAACTTCCACATAACCATACAAAAATAATTAAGTTTTAATTTACTTTATGCATATTTTATTCATTATTTACTGAATTTATATTAATACTTTCATACTCACAACTTATTTAAATTATCTTTTAATTCACTTGTTGGAATCAAATGGACACTAATTATTTATAACTAAATCAATTGTAATTTGATAGATTGATTGATTTTTTCTCAAAAAAGCTTAGTAGAAAACCAACCAAATACTTCCCTATAATCTATGGATGGTAAGTGAAGTAAACCATAACCCTAGAAACATAAAAATTGAACCCGTAACTTCCTCAATTTAAAAAAAATATATACACATTTAACCAATTATCATTTAATATATATAAATTATATAATAATAATTAATTATTTTTCACCAAATCAATATTATCTTAATAGGTTAATACAGTACACACATTATCAAATATTCGCTCGAGATTTACATCCGTTCTCATTTTCTAGTTTTAAAGCATTATCTAATAAATTTTTAAAACATACAAAGGGAAAGAACCCTCCATCAATGGGATTTTAAAATTTATATAAACATCTTTAAACCATCTATGTCGATGAAAAATGTCATGAAATATATAATACTATTAACATGTAATTTTAAAAGAAACCCAGTTGAGCCTACAAATAATCAAAACTCATATTTATATCTAAGACATTGTCCTGAGAAAAGGCTAAAAGACTAATTGTTGGGACACTTATGATTTTGACATTGGTTATGTTGATTTTGTCTTAGTCTGTACATTAAAACTTTCATAATTTTATGGAAGCTTGAGTACCATTTTCAATTCCTTAATTATTATTTGCAACATGTACATAGGCCAATAACCATGAGTACACCATATGATGTGATAAGTTCAATATCTTACCATCTCACTTGTTCACCCTTTTTAGTATTTGGCAGGGTCTTATCTCAAATCACTATCTTCAAGAAGGCTTGCAATGTATCATTACATTTTAGGGTGTTTGTAATCAAATGGGAACCTATCGAACATGAACCTCCCCCTTCCAATAGCCTTGCCATTATATTTTGGATAATTTCATCTCTTATATAGGTTTCTCTTATAAAATCACTTCACTAATAATGTAAATTATAGTTTCCAAATTAATATGCATGTATGCATATTTTTTTGATTGTTTATTTATTTTTATTTTTTAGGATTGTATGCTAGTAAGTCACAAGGATTTTGATCTGATCTATTAGTAAAGAAATTTGGTGATATTTCTAGTTAATTAAATTAACCAGGATGATTTTCAAGTATTTAAGATTTTCTTTTTGATTTTTTATCATTTTATTATGATGACTAATATGTATAATGCAAACAACAACAAATAATTGTTACATAACATTCATATTAAATGTTTAAAATGATTTTAGACCTGTTTCTCTCCTTTATGTAACTCTCTAAATGTTTAACATCATAAATTTTCCTCCCTTTAGACATAAGATTATGATAACAAATTTTTAAGGGTACGGGCATTGATTTGAAGACATGTTGCTCCATGATATTATTGAAGCAAGCTTGAGTGTTGAGTGGATCCAAATAATTATTACCTACTCTAAAATAAGCAACCTCAACTATTTGAAGCTTAGCTATTTGAGGTTGGCCTTGAGAGCTATGTCAATGATTGAATGATATGGAAGTTGATGGGTTAATATAGAAAAAGGTTGGTTGCAAAGCAAGTAATCTTGGCATAGGAAGGAGTGGGGTAGTGAATAAAATAAAATACAAGGAGGTGATAATGAGCAAATGGTAACGATGGATGACATTGACAAGTATTAAGAAAGGGTGGAAATGACTACATGAATGTGGAAGGATTCCTTATTGAATTATATAATTCGATAGATAGAGGAGGTACAAACCATCAAAAAAGCATGCAACAATCACTATGGGAAGACTATGGAATAAATGAGGAGAAAGTGGAAAAATTATGTTTTCCTTGGGAAAAGGAGAAGTCATGATTAGGGGATGTCATGAAGGTAGGGGTCTAATACCTTAGCTAATTCATTTTTCCAATTAATTGATTATTCCAAGGTGGTGAACTCAAAGGCCATGTTATTAATCCCTTTGGAAAGGATGACATTATTAGTGAGAAAAATTACAATAACATTAACATTCCTTATACCATGGTTGAATTTGTACTCGTCGATACTAGCAAGAGTTAATCCAATGCATGACCTATAATGAAAAATTCCCATAACAAAGTCTAGTTTTTCTCATTGACAAACAACTTGGAGTCTCCTTTAAAATAGTTTTCTTAATAAAGTCCTAATTTAGGGATACCTTAAATCTTCCACCGAGAGCTAGAATTTCAACATGGTTGTTTATTTTGGATCTTGGAAATTCATAAATAATTTAAGTTATACACCTTCATGGCTTATAAAGACCCCATTCTTGTGTTGAAATTTCATTTAGACACAACGTCTTCTCCCATCTAGAAGTAATCATGGTTCAAAGTATCTTTGCAATTGTTAGTGGATGCATCAAGTTGGTTGATAAGTAGGGTGACATTGCAACACAATGGTAATCGTCTCATGAGGAGGAAAATATTTGTATAAAATCCTTTATTCACTTGCTTATAGTGAAATTGTTTTGTAGGTACTACTCCCATGTGTGGTAGATACATGTTTAAATGCCATCACTTTCTACGACACTTGATTAACATCTTTATAAATTTAAAAACATGTAATTTTTACCCCCGGTAAGAATGTATAGTGCATTGGTTAATTGTTTTTAAATTTCCAATTCAAATAGACCCCATATGAGAAAATGAAATATCATCCCCTTCCACCTATGATTCTAAGGACTAAACCAATGCAAGGATTATGTTACATGGTTCTATACTTGGGTTGTTTTTCAAAGTTGTAACAAGTTCACACAATGTTTATGATTATCATTTCACATATGAGGCCATTACCATCTTTTCTTGTCAAAGTGGGCAATGTTTAACATTAATTCATTTGAACATAAATATGTATAAATTACAATGGTTTTAATCTTTGATAGAACCCCATTGTCCTATCAACCATCCAAAGGTTCTCAATTTTTTGTATTGGTTCATGCATGATCATTAATAAGTGCAGTGAATAATACACAATGAATATGGCAATTGTTTATTAGGTTGAGCCCAACTAATCTTACATGGACTCTCACATGCTCCACATGGCCACCACCTAACCTATTACCCCATTGGTTCTATGTTCACATGTAAGGTACCAAATAGAAATATTCAGAGCAAGAGCACACATATTATCCATATATATGGCAGAAAAAAACAAAATAGAGAACACAATGACAATATGATCCAAAATAAGATACCTTTATTGATCTGGAAGAAATGTTTAGTTACCTCTTCAAGGGGGAAACCTCCAATAGAGCATAGCTCAGATTACAAATGATTCCACAAGATGTCTTTTACAATGCTTCTACCTCTATATATACTACTTCTATCCTCTAAGAACATTATAGAGAAGGAACTTTCTAGTAGGCAAAACCTTCTAATAAGCCTTCTTACAATAGTTGTGTTCACACTACTACATAGGCATTATTTACTAATGACGACCTATATTACATAGCAATACATAGTATTATATCTACTTTAGGGGTTAGGGTTAGGAGCGTAACATCACAACACTAGATTAATGCACATGTGGCCAAACCCTCCATATCATGTATAGTTAGATATAACCTCTTGACATGGTCTTGAGCCAATTGGACATGAATAATAAAGATCATAGATTGTTTTTCAATGCATAAGTTATAAGTCAAGTTTATTATTTGTCCTCTAAGTTCATTTACCTCATAATTAAAGTATACAAATACAACTAAATATAAAGTTCATGGGAAATAAAATAAATTCAAATTTGGAAAACCAAATCATATTTGATATAAAGATTTGAACTTGAAAAAATAAAATAAAATTCAAATTTGAAAATATCAAATGAAATTTGAATTTGAGAAATTAAATGAAATTCTAATTTACAAAAATCAAATGAAGTGGAAAAATAAATCAAATGAGATCCTATATAGAGGAAGTTTTGACAATTGAACTTCTTTTTACTATAATTAGCAATATGTACATAAGTTTAATGAGAAAAAAGTGGGTTGGTCCAACAACCACTACAACGCTAGCAAAAATTAACAAAATTATAAAATGTGAGTTGGTTTTAGACAAAATGCTCGAGTGCATAGAGTCATTATATCACAAGTCCAAATAACATAAATCAAGTTCATAGGGCACAATGCATGATTGTAAACACTAAAATATAATTGAGTCAATGACTAACCGATGTTCATCATGGTGATCAAGGGAAGTACACATCCATTCATTGAGTGATGCATGCCCACCTTGCTCCCAACCATCATCAATAGGCTCAAGAGGCTTTGGTTTCTCTAAAATGGCTAATGTGGAAGTCAAAATATACTTATGATTTCTTGTCAGGTGGGAGGGAAACTACACCCATGCACTTGCTTCTCTAGAACATGCTATCTCATCTAATGATGAGGCTTCCTACCACCTCAATGAGAACATGTTGATAGGGGTCAAGAAGAGCTTGGTTATTCCTTGCTTATATTGTAGGAAGGGTACCCCAAAACTCTAAGAGTTATTATAAATGATCTAGCTCCATGCAAATCTTCCATACTTGAATAGTAATTTATAATGATAGAATGACATGTTTTAGTGTAGAGTAATATCAGGAGAAAATTGTTTAGTCTCTCTAGCATTGAACAATAATTCATTGTATTTATTCCATAGAAAATAAATCACTTCAACCTAAACAAGCACCTAGATAGAATAAAATTATATAGCCTAGGGGAGACTATCATCTAATAAGGTATTGTTGCATGAAATGGATGCAAGAAGGTGTTGTTAACATAGCGACTTTGCCTAGGCACGCACAAACTTGGCAAGGAGATAGAAACTTAAAAAATGATTTAATGTTTCAAGTCACCTACATTGGGTACAATGTATACTTTGCACTTCCATGCATGTTAACAATTTATCCATTAGCGAACCCCCATAAGAAGGAACCATGCAAAGAGAGTCGTCTTCACCTACAACATTGGCTTTTAGAGACTTTGTAGCTAGAATAGCCATGTTTTGTATTTGGAATTAACTTGCCAAAGCTTAGAAATTTAGAAATACTTGTAAATATAGTTTTAGTCTAAATCAAGCTTATATCGATAAACAATGTGGCATTTCCCATTTTCAATGTTGCCAACATGCTCACAGTGCTTGAAGGCCTAACTTAAGAACAAGATCATCTAGGATTAGTCTTTGTACATGCTCCAGGATAAAGTTACCTAAGTTATATAGTCTAAAGTTATGTTTAAGACCTTGTTAGGAATGCCATTACCTCCTTTGGATGTCAAACGGGTTGTTTTTAAATAGCCAAAAGGATGAAAACTAGGTAGACTTGGCCACCATATTCCTACCAAGTTGAACCAAGGGAGAACACCAAAAATAATAAATGAAAATCTAGTTTATAAAGAGACAAGGGAAGTTGCAGAGCAACAAGTCCCTGCACTACATTAAGTGGAAGGAGTTTGTATTTAATTGTTGACTATAGGCTAGTTTCTAGTAAGCAATAGCCATGTGATTACACTCTTAGTAACACCAAGGAGTAAAGCACTCTAATGCTACGCTATCATTGTACTAGCGACAACAAAGCACCTTGGTATTAACCGTATCATTGTACTAGCGGCAACAGAGCACCCTGGTATTAACTGCATGTTTCAGGTAACTATATTACATAGTAATTAAAACAAATACCATGAAGCAATAATGTTTTCAATGTCGGATTTACTAGCTTATGAGGCAGATACATACTACATATAAAACAAATACCCTGAGCTGCTTATTTCACCTAGAGCAAAACAAATATCCTGATAAAATAATGGTACATAAACATCATGGTGTAAAAGATCTTAACAGAGTCAAGAGTTGCTAATCAAAGTCGACACTATAATCTGTCATAGGTTGAATATGTAATATTCAGCCTGTACCGAGTATTTAAGCTCTAGCCAATAAGAAACAATATATATTGCTGATTTACAAGCACTGTAGTATACTAAGCTGGATTATTGTACACATATTCAAATCATTTTGAGAGAGATTTTCAGCAATTACATATTGTAGTAAGTTGTTTACATTCATTTTTAATTCCAAAAATATTAAACATTCTTTATAATTGTGCACTGGTCTAATTTGTTTAGATTCATTTTTAATTCCAACAATATTTAAAAACAATTTTTTTAAGTGACATTTCAGAGTATTAAAAGGCGTTACACCTGAGAGAAGTTATTGAAATATTTAATCCCTTTTCAAACTTGAAATACTCAAAATTAAAATAATGCGTGTTGATTTTATAAATGATTGGATTTTCTTGGTCTAGTTATTAATGTATATAGAAGCGATCGCTGTAGTATATATATATATAATGAAATTTGTCATGACACCTATAACTTTGACACATGTATTTTAAGCAGATAAAATTTGCTTCGGTTAAGCTGGCAAGAATGTACATGAAAAGACTAGCTGTAGAAGTTTACTTGATGGGAGACTTTGAGAAGGAGGTTACACAAGAATTTCTAATGTTCCAGGGGGTTTGTTTCACCTTCCGAGTTCACCAGGTTAGACTCCATTTACTACTTATGATTTGTTAAGTGAGCACTAGCACATCTGTCTATATTTAAGCATTCCAGGAACCTTGCCGAGATGTGCTACAAGAAATCTGAAGAACACCTCTCTCTCTTCTTGGACCTATAGTAGAAGAACGATTCTTAGGTTCTTAAGTTGCTCTTAAATTGTTGAGCCTTATTGAACCTTACATGAATGAGGGTCTAGTAACAAATATACAAATATATCGTATTCCTACCTGTTAAAATTACTGTAAAATTGAGTGCTAGTTTAAATTTGATTATACTCACCTTCACCTTCTATTTTGCATAAGTCATAGTACACAATGAAATAGGGTCTTCTTGGCTACAATGATAATGCAATAGCTTCTTCTTGTCTACACTTGCCTTATGACTTGCCTGACTCCAAGGTGAGGTTCTCTGACTTATGACTTGCCTTATTCAACTGCTTACCGACTTGATAAACTACTCGATCTTGTACTATATCAGTGTCTGGATTTGCTCTTTGTGTAGCTCGCTATGTAGCTTCTTCTTGTTAAGATTCATTCCTTCAAATAGAATGCGAAGCTTTTGGTGACATTGATCATATTTTAAATTGTTTCAGGTGTACTGAAGGATGCGTATGGGCATAATACAAGTCTTCATGTGAGAGAAATGGGAAGGGGGAATAAAACTACATATTGCAGGTGGAATGAAGGTTGCGTAATGCAAATCTCTCTCATATTGTAGGTGGAGAGAAGGTTGCGTAATGCGAAGCTCTCTTGGCTGTGTATGGACATAATAGTGAGTATGGGCATAATACAAGTCTCATAATACAAGTCTTCATGTGATAAGAGAAACGGGAGGGGGAAGAAAACTATGAAGAGACACTAGGAGGGGAAGAGAAAGTTATAGTGCTGACAACAACATGCAACATGCAAGTGACCAAGTGGGAGGGCATTTGGCAGCTCAGAGAGCTTCGAGAGATACAGGGTTATGGTATCAATTATGCATCGGGACAACATTAAACATTTAATGCTTGGAATTAATGCTAACTTGAAAGTTAGCATTAATTCACCTTGCCTCAACCTATCTTATTTATCAAGTTTCACCTCATTTCCTAAAATTTGTAGCCACTTACCTCGATATGAAGCCAAATAAAACCTCCAACTTAAAAGTTAAGAGAAAAATATAAATACAAAATCAAAAATTGTATGAAAGTCTTAAAACTTTGATTAAATTTATTGGTATGTATGCAAATACTAATAAACTCATGAAAAACCAATTACTATAAGTACCTAGCCCGAAGGGCAGAGACTAATAAAGAGATGTGTCGATAATAGTTTAATGGCTTCCTATAAGTTCCAAATACTTTGAAACATAAAATTATCAACAATATTAAACTACAAGTATGTGGATAAACCCCATGTCAATCCCTCTTGCCTAGAAAATATACTGGAGTAACACGGTGTGTAAGTAATATTTTCTTCGCTATGGTCCCACTCGTGGAACTCACCACCCAGTTGGCACATAAAGCCTAGGTATGAACAATTTAAGCAATCTTTTTTGTAATCAACATCATAAAATATTTATAAATATTAACATAGAAGAATCCTCCTTGGCCCTATTAAAATAATTAAATTCATATTTATCTCTCAAAGAAGGGTTAATCATTGCTGGGACTTGGGTTCCATTGATTCTGGAACACACTATCTCGCTTTTCAACCTTATGAGAACTTGGTAGGGTCTCTCTGATCACCACCTTCGAATCTCGCTTTTTCACCTTTTGAGAACTTGGTGGGG
>JZKD02S2389951.1:9568-20596 GCA_000966675.3 Picea glauca | reverse complement strand
TTCTTCCAAGTCAATGTGAGCAAGTATTTTACTCAGAGGTACCTGGTAAAGCAGGTTGGTCATATGTTGTTAGATATGATCCAAGAGGAAGACCAATAAAGTACAATCATGTAGCTGAGTATGAAGATAATAATGAGGAAGAAGATCATGATTATGCAGATCAGGAGCAGGTGGCTCATGTAGTCGATGTGTCAGATGAAGAAGTTGAAGAACTTGATCATCCAAATGTAGGAGATGACGATATCGATAACTATAGTAGCGAAAATGACATTGATGATGATGTTGATAGGAATGAGCCTTTCACAAATATCGATTCTGAACCAGGTCCTGATACATATGTTGAGCTAGATGAAGAAGAAGATGACTAATATTTAATTGTTGAAAAGAAGAGATATGTCATGTTTATATCTTTTATATGATCTTTATATGTTTTTATTTTGTATAATATAGTATATGAAACATGTTCTTTAGAATTTCAAATTAGGTAATATGGAGAAATTGAGAGTGATGTGAGGGGGGGGGCATAATTAGATCTTCCACCTTCACGTGGTTGCCCCTGTTTAGTAGAGAATGAACTATTCTCGAAACCAAGAGGATCTCTGCGTGACTGCACCTAATATTCAACCTCTATGTTTCTATGTGAAATGACTAAGGGAAATTATTTGGATGCCTATCCCCAAAGTCCTAACCTAACTTATACAATATTTTTTGATTCCCAAGTGGGCTTATATATGAGTTACATTAGAGGGTTAATTATTAATATGAGATTGGCGTCATGAACCAAGCATAAACTTTAAGGTGATTATGTGTGCACTTGTGGTGTGACTAACTTGAATTGAAATGCTTACAAGTGAAACTAAATTGCACTTGAAACAAAATCTAAATTGATAAGAACGTAAGAAACTAATATAAATACTAAAGAACAAGATCTTTTTCTTTATCTAAATCTAATTTCAAAATAGAAATCTACTTGCTAATATTCATATTTCAAAATGAAAAACAATCTACTTTAATCTTTTGTTCACAAGCAAACGGTTTCAAAATAGAAGGCCTCTATTGGTAAGTAAAATACTATGGGTTCAAGGGAACTCTTTTCTTTCACTAAGAGACTTTTCAATTTTGAAATAAATGGAAATATAAAACAACAAATAAATCTAATATACATCTGTAATAGAAGAGACATATTACATAGTCTTTAAATAACACATTTAATTTTCATTGAGTGGGAATAGCACTCAAGGAGATCACTCTCTAGTACCTAAGTAGTCAAGTTATATAGATAAGGGCATGATTGACCCTCCTTAGTTAGTGCCTTGATATATTATGAAGAGTACTATTTTTGGGCCCCACATGTATATCAGATAGATATAGTGCATGACACTCCTTTGTCTCTAGGAACCTACAAACCCTACACTCATCCAGTAAAACTCCTACATCTTTGCATCTAGAAGGAATTCATAGATTATGTCACCATAGTAATAATCAATTGGGAGTAATACTCCCACAAAAGAACTAGCACCATTTTGGAAGATCTATCTCAAAATGTTCCTTGTGTCATGTTGATCACATGGATATACCTCTTGATTAATCTTTTTTTGTGGATCCAACAATACTTTGTTAGTGGTATATCTGAAAATACTCCTCTTGAGCCATTGGTTGTAATGAGATAAGTCAGGTTAAGTGGTCCCATGCTCCATACTCATATCGTTAATGAATTATGATGAGTAATCCTTGTTTGATTTGTTATTTGTGCACTTAGCCAGGATAATGTCCCTTCTTTACATGGCATGATTTCCTTACAAATTGTACATGATTACCAATATTTTAGTTAAATAACATACTATGGTAGTCATAGACTCACCATACCCAACGATCATTAGATCACAAGGTTGGATCCAAAAATATTCAATATGAGGTGACACATGTTGGAGGTGGAACTACTCACATTGGATCCAAAAAGATTCGACAATATCCAAGATTTCTTTACAAAATTCAAGGATTTACTATCACAACTCAAAGCTTGCGGGGTTGATAAATCTAAGGAGGAGAAACAAATGGTTCTCACCATTCTCTCCAAAATTGGTCGTGAATTATTTGTATTGGTATCCACATTCCATTCTGCCAGATTCGCCTCTGGGGCCACCTGAAATATGCTTTCTCTTGAGGACTTTATCAAATCCCTGACACAAGCAAACTAAGCTCATCAACATGGGTAAAATCAAAGGCCCAAAGGTGCATGCACTCACTATGCAAGATGGTAGCCAAAAATATCATGAATCTAAATATAAATACAAAAGGAAATCGCATGCACATCTGAAGAATGAAGGGTACACAAAATCCTTCGTCGATGCCTCCGGATCCAAAGGGGAAAGGGAATAAAAGGGGAGAAATGCACGTACTGTCACAAAGGATTCCATCCAGAATCTACATGCATGAAAAAACAAATAGATCTAATGACTCAAATACTTCATCAAAACAACCTTGGAGATCGCATCCCCGAGGGTTCCAAGAAGAAGAATCCAGAAGATAAGAATACCAAGAAAGGTAATTCTAGCCATGCCTTGATTGCCATCAACTCCTTTCTCGACGCTTGGATCGTAGATTCATGAGCATCACATCACATGGCTGCATCAAAAGAATTAAATTCTTCATTGGATTCATACAAAGGTCCTCCTATTCCGATGGGGGAAAACTCTTTAGTTGAAGTCACCAGCAAAGGAAGGATTGAACTCACCAACGGAAGCTTCGAGAATGTGTTGCATGTTCCCAAACTTTCTATCAATCTTTTCTTCGTGTATCAGATGAGAAATTATGGAACCAGAAATAAAGTCATAGTCACACCAAATTTCATGGACATCTATGACATGCAAACCAACTCCAGGGATGCTACGAGTGAGGTAAATCATCAGTCTAGATTGCATACATTTTTTGAATTCATTGAACATGATTCTCCTTTAATTCTTACTCATGCTGATGAAAGTAGTAGGATATGGAACAAAAGGTTTGGAAATTTGAATTTCATATACATGCAACAACTTAGCAAGAAAAGATTGGTTGATAGTCTACCAGACATCCATTTCTCCTGGGGAGTGTGTGAGGGATGTGTTCTTGAAAAAAACCCTCAAGAGAAATTTGACAAAGGAAAGTCTCTGAGAGATTCCACGCCTTTAGATTTGATCCACAGTGACCTTATGGGTCCTTTTCCGCATCCATCCATCAACAAAGTGAGGTTTTTTCTCATTTTTGTTGATGATTTCTCATGTTTTACATGGATCTACTTTCTCAGGAAAAAATATGATGTCTTTCAACACCTCAAAGATTTCAAAGCCTTGGTTGAGACATAGTCTGGAAAGAAGATCAAAGTCCTCCAAATTGATAATGGGGGAGAGTATGTCAATCATGAGATCCATGATCTTTTCCATGAGGAAGGGATTCAGTTGCAACATACAGTTCCCTATACTCCACAGCAAAACGAAGTTGCTGAGCGGAAAAATAGATCTCTAAAGGAGATGGAATCTTGCATGTTGCATGCAAAGTCACTACCACAAAGACTATGGGCCATAGAACTTAATTATGCAACATACATCCAGAAAAGATATCCCCATATATCTGTCAAGGATAAGACCCCCTATGAGGCTTGGAGTGGACTCAAACCGGAAGTGACCAACTTTCACATTTTTGGTTCACATGCATGGGCCCAGATTCCCTTTGAAAAGAGGAAGGCACTTAATCCACATAGCACTGAGTGTATTTTTGTTAGATACCCCGATGGTGTGAAGGGATATAGGCTTATTCATCTTTCCTCAGACCGACTCATCATTTAGCATAGTGCCCAATTTGAGGAAAGTGTCTCGCATGTACCTCAGCAGCTGCATGCAAACACCTTCATTCTTCCACTTGTCCGAGATGATAAGCATGCACRTGACRGTTTTTATTCAGATGAGATTTATGATTCAGAGGACTCACATGATTCATATTCATAGACAATATAGTCATATGCAGAGTCAGAGAATCCAGATGCAGWTGCAGAGCCAGAACAGAGGCCCAAGTGGGCACATACTACTCTTCAGGATGCAGGGGATCTCGTTGATGATACAACCGACACTAGGAGGACTCGATCTGATTTTGAGGAGCCTCMTGTTGCACTCACTTCCACTAAAACATTTCCCTCCAAGCATATTTTCTTGGTTCAGTCTTCAGATCCACAGTCTTATGGCGAGGCTGTTGGAAATCCTTTTGGGAATCCGCCATGCAGGAGGAGTACAAATCCCTCCTCAAGAACCAAACTTGGGATTTGGTTCCCCTTCCTTCTAGGAGGAAACTTGTCATATGCAGATGGGTCTACAGGACCAAGAGCACAACGGATGTACATATTAGTAGATACAAATCCAGGCTTGTTGCCAAAGGCTTTCAACAGGTGCATGGCATTGACTATGATGATACCTTCGCTCCAATAACGAAGATGTATTCCATATGATTGGCACTTTCCATTGTGGAATCCAAGGGATGGGAAGTCCATCAGATGGATGTGAATAATGCATTTCTTCATGGTGATCTCTCTGAGGATATATATATGGAGTATCCCTAGGGATTTATGCAAAATTCATCTTTGGTCTGTCGACTAAAGAAGTACCTTTATGGCCTCAAGCAGGCTCCGAGGGCATGGTATGCCAAGATGGACTCCTACCTGTTGTCATAGAACTTTGTACATTTTAAATCAGACCCTAATATCTACATGCTCAGGATGGTTGATTCACTTCTACTTTTAGTTATGTATGTTGATGATTTGTTGATCACCGGTTGCTCAACTTTAATGATTGTTGCAGTCAAGAGGATTCTACATGACAGTTTTTTTATGACAGACATGGGTCCACTACATGACATGGATTCTACATGACAGGTTTTTGATGACTCGAGATTAGTCAGGATGCATCAGGCATCAAACTGTCTCAGGCCAAGTATGCACGATATCTCCTTGAGATATTTCACATGAAAGACTGCAAGTCTGCTCCGAATCCTTTCCTATAAGGAGTAAAAATTGAGGATGGCGGGGACACTCCATTGGTTGACATCACACTGTACAGAAAGCTAGTGGGGAGCTTGTTGTATCTCACATAGTATGAACTAGACCTCTCCTATGCAATTGGCGCAGTTTCCAGGTTCATGCAGGAGTTGCATGAGCTAGATTGGAAGGATGCAAAGTGTGTCCTTCGATACATACATGGAACCATCACCTTTGGGATTTATTATGTAGCAGAATCTACATTAGATCTCATCGGGTTTACTAATTCTGACTAGGCTGGCGATAGCATTAATCGCAATTCCACATTTGGTTACTCAATCAGTCTTAGTTTCGAGCCTATTTGTTGGTCGAGCAAGAAGCAATTTGCCATTGCTCTATCTTCAGCCAAGAAAGAGTATAGAGGGCTAGTTAACATAACAATTCAAGCTATGTGGCTACAACATTTTCTCACTAAGTTGGGCATTCAGTTTCATCGGTCAATCGTCATCTAGTGTGACAACCAGAGCACTCTAAAGTTATGTAGAGATCCAATTCAAAGGCAGCGGACAAAGAACATCGAGATCCACATGCACTACATATTTGACTTAGTACATGAGGGGATCATCGACCTACAGTTCTATCCTTCAACAAAACAGACAACGAACATCTTCACCAAGACCTTCACTGAGAAAAAATTTCATTCTTTGTGAAGTCATCTTGGAGTGAAGGACACAGTTTCCTAACAACTGTAGTTCTTCTTTTTACATACAATGTACCTTGAGGGGGGGGGGTTCCCATGAGTTTTTCCCTCTTTCCTCACTTTATTTCAGTGTATCATTTGTATTTCAGTACCTAACATGGCCTCATTGTTGGGACCCATTCTTTTTTTTCACCATAGTGATGTTTAGGGGGGGGTGTTGGAGTTACTTCACACACACCTAGGATTTNTTTTTCCTAAGGTTTTTCCTTGTTTATTAGTCATAATTAGTCATTATCCAGTCTTCTATATTTTAGGGGAGAATTTTCCACCTAGAGAATATGCTCTTTCAGTTGACACTTCAGTTTGACTAGTTGAGTTGAGTCTAGATGTTGCATTGGTTTTGTGACCATGAAACATTGGGATCATCACCATGATAATGCGCACTTGTCTGGGATCATTACCCTTGATTCCTTTATCTAATCCTCACTATACTTTGTTCAGTCAGTTAACTAAAGACTAATTGACTAGTTAACTCAGTTAGGTGGCAGTTCACTCCTATAACTACCTGAGATACTAGACTAGGTGGCATTTCACTCTCGTAACTGTTGGTGTGTGTCCAGATCACTCTAGACAACCACTATGGAGCATTGGTTCTCCTCCAGTATGCATTCATTGAGGTATACAAATTATATCATGTATAAATTATTCATTATTCCCAACGGTTAATGAGAATTCTTTCGTTCTTTCTCTCCTTCTTCATCTTTCTCAATTTCTCTCTACAAATGTGTGTAGTATTTTCTAGCTAGATTTATTCTATGCAGGTTCAACACATTTACACTTGTTTGGTTTTTATTGGTACAGGATAAGTACACGTATAGATTGGTTACAGGACAGTGGCACGGGTTGGTTACAGGTTTTTGTCTCATATTGGTATAGGTTTATAGAAGTATATCTCACAGTGACAATGTGACAGTGATTTCATCATCTTACGTATATTTCAAGACGGCGGAACGGGGCAAGGATAGGTGGTTGTAGCCAACTTCCGGTTTTATTCGGAGAACAAAGGGGGTTGTAGCCTCCTTTTGGTTGTAGCCAGAGAATTGGGGAGTTTGAGCTTCCCTCAAGTTGTAGCCTGAAAATATAGGGGGTTGGAGTATCCTTCAAGTTGCAACTGGAGAACAAAGGAAGTTGGTGCTTCCAATGAATGTAATTCTTAAACACATATAAGAAAAAGCATTATGTGGTTTTCTCCCGCATTGGGTTTCCATGGAAAAATACTTGTGTACTGTGCATGTGTGTGATTGTTCATTGTTTATGGTTTATTTAATCTACACTTATTGGATGATAATGTTGCATTGATCATAAATATAAATAACACTTACATACTATGGTAAAAAGGTTCATTCTTTATCTATTACTGATTCACCCTCCTCTTAGTAATCCAACAAATGGTATCAGAGAAGCTTCCTTCAAAAATCAGTTTAACCACTGAAAGGTAGATCATGGAGAGAAACAGTATGTATAAAAATGGAATACCACAGTTTGATGGACAGAACTATGCATTTTGGAGCAGAAGAATGAAAACATATGTACATGCACAAGGATTTGAGGTTTAGAAATCAGTTGTAGATGGATACAAAGAACCAACAGTTTCGCCAACAATTGAAAGTGTAAGGAAACTCAGTCTAAATAATTCAAAAGCCACAAATGCACTTCTGAATGGTATTTGTGATTCGTTATATATCCAAGTTATGCATTGCAGCTCCGCTAAAGAGAATTGAGACAAACTTCAGAATATTTTTGAAGGAGATGCAAAATTCAAGGCAACAAAGCTTCAAACGTACATAGGTCAATTCGAATAGCTAAAGATGAAGGAAGATGAGAATATTGCAACGTACTTCTTATGAGTTGATGAAACAGTGAATGCAATCATAGGATTGGGAGAAGAAATTGATGAATCTATAATTGTTCAAAAGGTACTAAGATCTAAGATCTCTTCCAATTAGATTTGATCCTAAGATATCAACACTATAAGAAAGAGAAGATCTAGACTCAATAAGCATGGATGAACTACATGGAATCTTCACATCCTATGAAATGAGAACTGAACAAGAGAATCCAAGTATAAATGAAGCAACATTCAAAACATCCAAGAAGTCAAATAAAAAGTGAAAGAAAAAGGAAAAACAAGATAACAACAACAATGACATCTCGGAAGACGATGAAGAAGTGGTCAATTTTCTTAGAAGACTAAAAAAGGGAACCGGCGGCAGATATAGAGGTAAGATTTCGTTGACTTGTTTTAATTATGATGGTATTGGTCATTTTGCTAACAAATTTCCTCACAATAAAAAGAAAAAAAATGAAGAAGATGATTCAAATAGAAAACAAGCATATAAGGGCAAAAGAACCAAAAAGAAAGTCTTCAAGAAATGTTTCTACACCAAAAAATACGACTCCTCGTCAGATGAAGATGAAGTCAGTGAAAGTGAGACAAAAAGAGTTATATTCATGGAAATATAAGACTCCAATAAAGAAGACACTGAAGAGGAATATGAAGAGGCAAAAGTTGACTACAAAGAAGAACTGTTGAGTGTTATAGAAGTTATAAAAAAAGAAAAGTAGAAAAACAAGAAGCTCTAGGAAGAACAAGACAAGAAAGAAGACACTCAGAATTCAAACTATGAAGAACTAGAGAATATGATCACTGAGTTAAAGGTTCAAATAGAAGAAGACAAAAGAATCGAAGAAGCACTCAAAGAAGTTGGAATAAAAGGATAGGATCATTGGAAATTTGGAAGAAGAGGTTGTTACATTGAGAAAAGACCTTCAACAGAAAAACATGCAGAACAACTCAAAGGTTTTGGATAATATTATCAACAGTCAAAGGCCACATCATGACAAGTCTGGGCTAGGATACAATCAGACAAAAAGAGGTTCAATTTCCAAAAACATAGATAAATAAACACAACCAAGAATATATGCAGAGACAATTAGAGGAGACAATAAGTTTTATAGGGAAGATCGTAGGGACACTCCTTCGCCTAGAAGATTCAGATTTCAGAATCAATGACAATCAGAAACAAGAAGGCCTTGGGAAGAAAAAGGATTCAGAAGAGTAACTCCTTTCATCATATCTTCAACTCCCAGGTATCAAACTAACTTTTTTGGTTTATGTTATGCATGTAATAATTTTGGACATAAAACTGTAAATTGCAGAGCTAATAGCAGGAACAAAAACAACTTTGAAAGTCATGTACAAAATGGTTATCCAACTTTGAAACACAGAGAAGAAGATACAACAAGTTTGAATCATTGAGCACTGAAGTGGAATGCTACAAGTGCAACAAATTCAAACACGTGGCCAAATATTGTACAATGAAAGTCCCTCCTAGAGAATCACAATAGAATGGCAACAATCACATACAGGAACCTCAGCAGAGAATATGGATAAGAAAGCAGAATCGGTTTAACAATCAAGAATTCACACTAGCTCTACAAGCTAAACATAAGAAACATTGTTGTTATGTTGACAGTGGTTGTTCAAAGCACATGACAGGTGATGAATACATGTTTATTACATTGAGAAAGGAAATAGATGGATCAGTCTCCTTTGGAAATGATGACTTAGCTATAATCATTGGAAAGGGCACAGTTAGAATTGGAAACAAGAATACCAAGCTTGAAAATGTTCTACTAGTGGAAGATGTGAAACATAATATTCTAAGTGTAAGTCAAATGTGTGACCAAGGTCATAAACTTACGTTTGATTCAAAGAAGTGTGAGATAACAAAAGCAGGATCGTAACATACCCAGCCAACCACAGGTTGGGTACGCTACCTGCAAGCCTGCCCTTGGACTTCTTTCTCATGTTAACCTTCTTTATTTATTAAGGATGCATAAGATAACAGATTTAATGACATGCACAACAATATCCAACAAGCATGCAAGATATAAAGATTATGTTAAACGATAATTAAATATACACAGCAGAAATACATTCATATACATGTAAATGACAATTAAACTACACAGCGGAATACATTCATACAAAGATAGTAATATCACGACAGAGAGCACTTATCTTTATGAAAGACGACACTAACTAGCTTCATACCAAGGATGTTCCACCCAACTGTAGACACCATTGCTCTAAATCCAAACAGCAGTGTCACCCCTGAGCCAGGGCTATGAATCCACAAGGACGGTTCCAGAGTGTAATTAGGTTCCCAAACAAGTCAGCTCTCAAGCTCTCACAGGTTTCTCGACACCCACAACAATCCAAGTACCCAAATCTCTTCTACCCATCCTGTGCCACCCGAGATAATGGACCTCCACCCTTCTCTGCCATGCAATCCCTCAGGCAATCCTTCTCCTTCCTGCCAAGTCTTCCATCACATTTGGTCCAGAATCTCAATGCTAGAACTCTCAGGACTCACAGTTGTGATAAAAACAGGTCACGGGCTAATGAATTTCATAAATGTAGGCCCTAGGTCATGAATGGATCACACCAGCGACCACTACAACCAAATATCCCATGGCTAAGTTATTCAACAACTCTGTTTCCTTTTCCAATCCAAGACACAGGTGATGATGATCAATGGATGAGTCAGGGGGGGTGCATGGGAGTGTGTGAGGGAACAATGAGTGAGGGAACGGAAAAAAAATGAACAAGTCATCATTCCAACCCCCCCATCAAACCAGAGGTGGGTTTAAGTAACCTCGTGGGGAAAACAAGAACCTCCTAGCCTTCCCCAAGAAGTTCACATAATCGATCCCCTCCCTTAGACAAAAAGGGTAATAAGAAAAAATAGGAATAAACGCTTAGTCCCTCAAGCTCCCTCTCTTGTGGACTCATAGCCCCTTATAACTCTAGTCCATTTCTTTCTAGCAGCCAACAATGTATTTATTATTATTAATGATCAAAACATTACATTTCTTGGGCATACTAGCCCTTCAATAATTCTTTGGGCATTCTGGCCTCTCAGCATTGTAACGATAAAATATTTAAAATGGGGGTTCAAAAACCTGGGGTGTTACATCCCCTCCCCCTTATTTTGGCACTGTCCTTAGTGCATATACAAAACAAAGATCCAAATCTAAAATTTATTCAAAAAAGTTGCGAGTACTCTACCCACATGGCATCTTCATGCTCCCAGGTAGCATTTTCAGGACCGTAGCAGGTCCACTAGAATCGGGATTGAATAGATCATGGTTTTGATTATTTTCAAACCCTAGATAGTGTCACCAGGGTTTGTTCACAAACATGGATACTATGGATGTTGATATTGCTAGAATTCAATAGGAAAGGTGAAAGAAGGAACAA
>JZKD02S2389940.1:14426-29433 GCA_000966675.3 Picea glauca | reverse complement strand
ACACATCTCAAACATCATTCCATCATGGGGGAAAGCTAGCATGTTCTAGCGTTCCCTCTTGCACAAGCACAAATGCATCTCAAACAACATCATTCCACCATGGGGGAAAGATACCATGTAGGGGAAAGCTAGCACATGCTATCTTTCCATATTGCACAAGCACAATTGCATCTCGAACATCATTCTAGCATAGGAAAATTTTAGCATGTGCTAACTTTTCCTCTTGCACAAGCACAAATGCATCTCAAACAACATCATTACATCATGGAGGAAAGTTTGTGCATGTTAGCCTTCCCTCTTGCACAAGCATAAATAAATCTCAAACAACATCATTCAACCCTAAGGGAAAGATAGCACATGCTAGATTTCCCTATCGAAAAAGTACAAGTGCATCTTGAACAAAATTATTCCATCGTAAAAAAAAACTAGTGTGTGCTAACTTTTCGTCTTGCATAGGCACAAAATCATATCAAACATCATTCCAATGTGGTAGATGTGCTAGCTTTCCCTCTTGCACAACCACAAGCGCATCTAGAACAACCTCATTCCACTGAGGGGGAAAGCTAATGCATGTTAACTTTTCATCTTACACAAGTACAAACACATATCAGAAAACATCATTTGACTGTAGGGCAAAGCTAGCTTTCCCTCTTGCACAAGCAACGGTTCATATCAAACAACATTCCATTGTCGGGGAAAGGTAGCGCGTGCTAGCTTTCCCTCTTGCACAAGAACAGGTGCATCTCGAACAACATTATTCCACCATGAGGGAAAGTTAGTGTGTGTTAGCTTTCCCTCATCCATAAGAACAAATGCATCTCCAACAAAATAATTCCACCATAGAGTAAATCTAGCACAATTCCACCATGGGGTGCAACTAGTGTGTGCTAGCTTTTCCTATTGCACAATCACAAGTGCATCTCGAACAACATCATTCAACCATAGGGGAAATCTAGCACATCCTAGCTTTCTCTCTTGCACAAGCACAAGCGCATCTCAAACAACATCATTTTAGCATGGAGGAAATCTTACACATGCTAGTCTTCCCTCTTACACAAGCATAAGCTCATCTTGAACAACATCATTCCACCGTGAAGGAAATCTAGCATGTGGTAGCTTTCCCTTATTAAACAAGCACAAGTGCATATTGAAACAACATCATTCCACCGTGGGGGAAATCTATATTATGTTGGATTTCGCTCTTGCAAAATCACAAGCACATCTCAAACAACATCATTCCACCATGGGGGTAAGCTAGCGTATGCTAGCTTTCCCTCTTTCACAAGCACTAGCGCATCTCGAAAATCATCCCACCATGGGGGTAAGATAGCACGTGCTAATTTTTCCTCTTGCACAAGCCCAAGTTCATCTTAAACATCATTCAATGTGGGGGAAAACTAGCATGTGTTGGCTTTCCCACTAGCACAATCACATCTCAAATAACATCATTCCAACCTAGGGGAAAGCTAGCATGTGCTAGCTTTCCATTGTGCAGAAGCACAAGTGTATCTCGAATAACATCGTTCCACCATGGAGGAAAGATAGTGCGTGCTATCTTTCCCTCTTGCAAAAGCACAAGCACGTCTCGAACAACATCATTTTAGCATGGAGGAAATCTTTCACATGCTAGTCTTCCCTGTTTCACAAGATAAAGCTCATCTTGAAAAACATCATTCCACCGTCAAGGAAATCTAGTGTGTGCTATCTTTCCCTCTTGAACAAGAACAAGTTCATCTTGAAACAACATCATTCAACCGTGGGGGAAAGCAAGTTCATGTTGGATTTCCTTCTTGCAAAAGCATAAGAACATCTCTAACAACATCATTCCACTGTGGACGAAATCTAGCACATGCTGGATTTTCCTCTTGCAAAGGCACTAGTGCATCTCGAAACTCATCTCACCATGGTGGTAAGCTAATGCATGCTAGTTTTCCCTCTTCCACAAGCACAAGCTCATCTCAAACAACATCATTCAATGTGGGGGAAAGCTCGCATGTGCTAGCTTTCACCCTAGTGCAATCACATCTCAAATAACATCATTCTACCATGGGGGAAAGCTAGCACATGCTAGATTTCCATGTTGCAGAAGCACAAGTGCATATCGAACAACATCATTCCACCATGGGGGATAGATAGCACATGCTAGCTTTCCCTATTGCACAAGCACAAGAACATCTCGAACAACATAATTTTAGCATGGAGGAAAGCTTGCACATGCTAGTCTTCCCTCTTGAACAAGCATAAGATCATCTTCAACAACATCATTCCACCATCAAGGAAATGTAGCGTGTGCTAACTTTCCCTCTTGAACAAGCACAAGTGCATCTTGACACAACATCATTCCACCGTGGGGGAAAGCTAGTTTATGTTGGATTTCCCTCTTGCAAAATATCAAGCACATCTCGAACAACATCATTCCACTGTGGGGGAAAGATAGCGCATGCTAGCTTTTCCTCTTGCACAAGCACTAGCGCATATTGAAAATCATCCCACCATGGGGATAAGATAGCGTATGCTAGTTTTCCCTCTCGCACAAGCACTAACTCATCTCAAACAACATCATTCAATGTGGGGGAAATCTAGCATGTGATAGCTTTTCCCCTAGCACAATCACTTCTCATAACATCATTCCAACATGGGGGAAAGCTAGCGCATGCTAGCTTTCCATCTTGCAGAAGAACAAGTGCATCTTGAACAACATCATACTAACATGGGGGAAAGCAAGCGCATGCTAGCTTTCTCTCTTGCACAAGCACAAGCACATCTTGAACAACATCATTTTAGCATGGGGGAAAGCTTGCAGAAGCTAGTCTTCCCTCTTGCATAACCATAAGCTCATATTTAACAACATCATTCCACCGTCAAGGAAATCTAGCTTGTGCTAGCTTTCCCTCTTAAACAAGCACAAGTGTGTCTTGAAACAATATCATTCCACTGTGGGGGAAAGCTAGTTTATGTTGGATTTCCCTCTTGCAAAAGAACAAGCACGTCTCGAACAACATCATTCCACCATGGGGGAAAGCTAGAGCATGCTAGCTTTCCCTCTTGCACAAGAACTAGCGCATCTCGAAAATCATCTGACCATGCGGGTAAGCTAGCACATGCTAGTTTTCCCTGTTGCACAAGAACAAGCTCATCTCAGACAACGTCGTTCAATGTGGGGGAAATCTAGCATGCGCTAGTTTTCCCCCTAGCACAATCACATCTCGAATAACATCATTCTACCATGTGGGAAAGCTAGAACATGCTAGCTTTCCATCTTGCAGAAGCACAAGTGCATCTCGAACAACTTCATTCCACCATGGGGGAAAGCTAGTGCGTGCTATCTTTCCCTCTTGCACAAGCACAAGCGCATCTCAAAGAACATCATTTGAGTTTGGAGGAAAGCTTGCACATGCTAGTCTTCCCTCTTGCACAACCATAACCTCATCTTGAACAACATCATTCCACCGTCAAGTAAATCTAGCATGTGCTACCTTTCCCTCTTGAACAAGCACAAGTGCATCTTGAAACAACATCATTCCACCATGGGGGAAAGCTAGCTTGTGTTGGATTTCCTTATTTGAAAAGCACAAGCACATCTCAAATAACATCATGCGAACATGGGGGAAATCTAGCTCATCCTAGTTTTCCATTTTGTAGAAGCACTAGTGCATCTTGAACAACATCATTCCACAATGGGGGAAATCTAGCACGTGCTAGCTTTCCCTCTTGCACAAGCACAAACACATATCGAACAACATCAATTTAGCATGGAGGAAAGCTTGCACATGATATCCTTCCCTCTTGCACAAGTATAACCTCATCTTGAACAACATCATTCCACCATCAAGTAAATCTAGCGTCTGCTAGCTTTCCCTCTTGAACAAGTACAAGTGCATCTTGAAACAACATCATTCCATCGTGGGGGAAAGCTAGTTTATGTTGGATTTCCCTATTGAAAAATCACAAGCATATCTCGAACAACATAATTCTACCTTGGGGAAAGCTATCACATCTAAAAAATGATAGCTTTCCCTCTTGCACAAGCACTAGTGCATCTCGAAAAGCATCCCACCATGGGGGTAAGCTAGCGCGTGCTAGTTTTCCCTTTCGCACAAGCACAAGCTCATCTCAAACAACATCATTCAATGTGGAGGAAAGATAGCATGTGCTAACTTTTCCCCTAGAGCAATCACATCTTGAATAAAATCATTCCAGCATGGGGGATAGCTAGTGCGTGCTAGCTTTCCATCTTGCAGAAGCACAGGTGCATCTCAAACAACATCATTCCACCATGGGGGAAAGCTAGCGTGTGCAAGTTTTTCGTCTTGCACAAGCACAAGACCATCTCGAACAACATCAATTTATCATGGAGGAAAGCTTTCACATGCTAGTTTTCCCTCTTTCACAAGCATAGGCTCATCTTGAACAACATCATTCCAACGTCAAGGAAATCTAGCATGCGCTAGTGTTCCCTCTTGAACAAGCACAAGTGCATCTTGAAACAACATCATTCCATTGTGGGGGAAAGCTAGTTTATGTTGGATTTCCCTCTTGAAAAATCACAAGGACATCTTGAACAACATGATTCCATCATGGGGGAAAGCTAGCGCGTGATAGCCTTCCCTCTTGCACAAGAACTAGTGCATCTTGAAAATCATCCCACCATGGGGGTAAGGTAATGTGTGCTAGTTTTCCATTTTGTACAAGAACAAGCTCATCTCAAACAACATCATTCAATGTGGGGGAAAGATAGAATGTGCTAGCTTTCCCCCTAGCACAACCACATCTCGAATAATAGAATTCCACCATGGGGGAAAGCTAGCGTGTGCTAGCTTTCCATCTTTCAAAAGCACAACTGCATCTTGAAGAACATCATTCCACCATGGGGGAAATCTAGCGTGTGCTATATTTCCCTCTTGCACAATCAGAACCACATCTTCAACAACATCATTTTAGCATGGAGGAATGCTTGCACATGCTAGTCTTCCCTTTTGCACAAGAATAACGTCATCTTTAACAACATCATTCCACCATCAAGGAAATCTAGCGTGTGCTTACTTTCCCTTTCTAACAAACACAAGTGCATCTTGAAACAACATCATTCCACTATGGGGAAAGGTAGTTTATGTTGGATTTACCTCTTGCAAAAGCACAAGCACATATCGAACAACATGATTCCACCGTGGTGGAAAGCTAGCGCATGCTAGCTTTCTGTCTTACACAAGCACTAGCACATCTCGAAAATCATCCCACCATGGGGGAAATCTAGCGTGTGCTAGTTTTCCCTCTTGCACAAACACAAGCTCATCACAAACAACATCATTCAATGTGGCTATGCTAGTTTTCCCCCTAGAACAATTACATCTTGAGTAACATCATTCCAACATGGGGGAAAGCTAGCACATGCTATCTTTCCATCTTGCAGAAGCACAAGTGCATATCGAACAACATCATTCCACAATGGGGAAAAGATAGTGCATGCTAGCTTTCCCTCTTTCACAAGAACAAGCACATCTTGAACAACATGATTTTAGCATGGAGGAAAGCTTGCACATGCTAGTCTTCCCTCTTGCAAAAGAATAAGCTCATCTTGAACAACATCCTTCCACCATCAAGGAAATCTATCGTGTGCTAGCTTTCCCTCTTGAACAAGCACAAGTGCATCTTGAAACAACATCATTCCACCGTGGGGGAAAGCTAGTTTAGCTTTGGATTTCCCTCTTGCAAAAGCACAAACACATCTCGAACAACATCATTCCACCATGGGGGAAAGCTAGCGCATGCTAGCTTTCCCTCTTGCAGAAGCACTAGTGTATCTCAAAAATCATCCGGCCATGGGGGTAAGCTAGTGCATGCTAGTTTTCCCTCTTGCACAACCACAAGCTCATCTCAAATAACATTATTCAATATGGGGGAAAGCTAAAATGTGCTATCTTTCCCCGCTAGCACAATCACATCTTGAATAACATAATTCCAACATGGGGGAAAGCTAGCACATGCTAGCTTTCAATCTTGCAGAAGCACAAGTGCATCTCGAACAACATCATTCCACCATGGGTGAAACCTAGCACATGATATCTTTCCCTCTTGCACAAGCACAAGCGCATCTCGAACAACATCATTTTAGCATGGAGGAAAGCTTGCACATGCTAGTCTTCCTTCTTGCACAAGCATAAGCTCATCTTGAACAACATCAGTCCACCGTCAAGGAAATCTAGCGTTCGCTATCTTTCCCTCTTGAACAAGCACAAGTGCATCTTGAAACAACATCATTCCACCGTGGGAGGAAGCTAGTTTATGTTGGATTTCCCTTTTGCAGAAGCACAGGAAGATCTCAAACAACATGATTCCACCATTGGGGAAAGCTAGCGCATGGTGGATTTCCCTCTTGCAGAAGCACTAACGCATCTCAAAAATCATCCCACCATGGGGGTAAACTAGAGCGTGCTAGGTTTCCCTCTTCAACAAGCACAAGCTCATCTCAAGCAACATCATTCAAAGTGGGGGAAATCTAGCATGTGCTAGCTTTCCCCCAGCAGAATCATATCTCGAATAACATCATTCCAACATGGGGAAAGCTAGCGCGTGCTAGCTTTACATCTTGCATAAGCACAAGTGCATATCCAACAACATCATTCCACCATGGGGATAAGCTAGCGCGTGCTATCTTTCCATCTTGCACAAGCACAAGTGCATCTTAAACAACATCATTTTAGAGTGGAGGAAAGCTTCCACATGCTAGTCTTCCCTCTTGCACAAGCATAAGCTCATTTTGAGCAACATCATTCCACCGTCAAGGAAATCTAGTGTGTGCTAGCTTTCCCTATTGAACAAGCACAAGTGCATCTTGAAACAACATCATTCCACCGTGGGGAAAAGAAATTTTATGTTGGATTTCTCTATTGAAAAATCACAAGCACATCTCAGACAACATCATTCCACCATGGGGGAAAGCTGGCGCATGTTAGCTTTCCCTCTTGCACAAGCACTAGCTCATCTCGAAAATCATCTGACCATGTGGGTAAGCTAGTGCGTGCTAGTTTTCCCTCTTGCACAAGCACAAGATCATCTCAAACAACATCATTCAATGTGCAGGAAAGTTCATGTGCTAGCTTTCCCCCTAGCTCAATCACATCTCGAATAACATCATTCCAACATGGGGGAAAGCTAGCACATGCTAGCTTTCAATCTTGTAGAAGCATGTCAAGTGCATCTAGAAAAACATCATTCCACCATGGTGGAAAGCTAGTGTGTGCTAGTTTTCCCTCTTTCACAAGCACAAGCGCATCTCGAACAACATTGTTTTAGAATGGAAGAATGCTTGCACATGCTAGTCTTCCCTCTTGCACAAGCATAAGCTCATCTTGAACAACATCATTCCATTGTCAAGGAAATCTAGCGTGTGCTAGCTTTCCCTCTTGAACAAGCACAAGTGCATCTTGAAACCACATCATTCGACTGTGGGGGAAAGATAGTTTATGTTGGATTTCCCTCTTGCAGAAGCACAAGTACACCTCGAACAACATGATTCCACTGTGGGGCAAAGCTATCACATGCTATATTTCCCTCTTGCACAAGCACTAGCGCATCTCGAAAATCATCCCACCATGGGGGTAAGCTAGCGTGTGCTAGTTTTCTATCTTCCACAAGCACAAGCTCATCTCAAACAACATCATTCAATGTGGGGAAAAGCTAGCATCTGCTAGCTTTCCCCTAGCACAATCACATCTCGAATAACATCATTCCAACATGGGGGAAAGCTAGTGTGTGCTAGATTTCCATATTGTAGAAGAACAAGTGCATTTAGAACAACATCATTCCACCATGGGGGTAAGCTAGTGCATGCTAGATTTCCCTCTTGCACAAGAACAAGCGCATCTCAAACAACATCATTTTAGCATGGAGGAAAGCTTGCACATGGTAGTCTTCCCTCTTGCACAAGTATAAGATCATATTGAACAACATCACTCCACCTTTAAGGAAATCTAGCGTGTGCTAGCTTTCCCTTTTGAACAAGCACAAGTGCATCTTGAAATAACATCATTCTGTCGTGGGGGAAAGCTAGTTTATGTTGGATTTCCCTCTTGCAGAAGCACAATCACATCTCGAACAACATGATTCCACCATGGGGGAAAGTTAGTGCATGCTATATTTCCCTCTTGCACAAGAACTAATGCATCTCAAAAATCATCCCACCATGGGCATAAGCTAGCGCGTGCTATTTTTCCCTCTTCAACAAGCATAAGGTCATCTCAAACAACATCATTCAATGTGGGGGAAAGCTAGCATGTGCTACCTTTCCGCCAGCACAATCACATCTCGAATAACATCATTTGAACATGGGGAAATCTAGCACGTGCTAGCTTTCCATCTTGCATAAGCACAAGTGCATCTCAAACAACATCATTCCACCATGGGGATAAGCTAGCGTGTGTTGTCTTTCCATCTTACACAAGTGCAAGCGCATCTTGAACAACGTCATTTTAGCATGGAGGAAACCTTGGACATGCTAGTCTTCCCTCTTGTACAAGCATAAGATCATCTTGAACAACATAATTCCACCATCAAGGAAATCTAGCATGTGCTAGCTTTCCCTCTTGAACAAGCACAAGTGCATATTTAAACAACATCATTCCACCATGAGGGAAAGCTAGTTTATGTTGGATTTCTCTCTTGCAAAAGCACAAGAACATCTCAAACAACATCATTCCACCATGGGGGAAATATGGCACATGCTAGCTTTCCCTCTTCCACAAGCACTAGTGCATCTCGAAAATCATCTGGCCATGTGGGTAAGCGAGTGCATGCTATTTTTCCCTCTTGAACAAGTAGAATATCATCTAAAACAAAATCATTCAATGTGCAGGAAAGCTAGCATGTGCTAGCTTTCCCCCTAGCACAATCACATCTCAAATAAAATCATTCCAACATGGGGGAAAGCTAGCGCGTGCTAGCTTTCAATCTTGAAGAAGCACAAGTGCATCTAGAACAACATCATTCCACCATGGCGGAAAGCTAGCATGTGCTAGTTTTCCCTCTTGCACAAGCACACGTGCATCTCGAACAACATCATTTTAGCATGGAGGAACTCTTGCACATGATAGTCTTCCCTCTTGCACAAGCATACGATCATCTTGAACAACATATTTCCATCATCAAGGAAATCTAGCATGTGATAGCTTTTCCTCTTGAACAAGCACAAGTGCATCTTGAAACCACATCACTCCACTTTGGGGGAAAGCGAGTTTATGTTGGATTTCCCTCTTGCATAAGCACAAACACACCTCGAACAAGATGATTCCACCATGGGGGAAAGCTAGCGCATGTTATCTTTCCCTCTTGCACAAGCACTAACGCATCTCGAAAATCATCCCACCATGGGGGTAAGCTAGCGTGTGCTAGTTTTTTGTCTTTCACAAGCACAAGATCATCTCAAACAACATCATTCAATGTGGGGGAAAGCTAGCATGTGTTATCTTTCCCCCAACACAATCACATCTCGAATAACATCATTCCAACATGGGGGAAAGCTAGCATGTGCTAGATTTCCATATTGTAGAAGAACAAGTGCATCTCGAACAACATCATTCCACCATGGGGTTAAGCTAGCACATGCTAGATTTCCCTCTTGCACAAGTACAAGCACATCTCAAACAACATCATTTTAGCATGGAGGAAATCTTGCACATGGTAGTCTTCCCTCTTGCACAAGTATAAGCTCATCTTGAACAACATCACTCCACCTTTAAGGAAATCTAGCGTGTTCTAGCTTTCCCTCTTGAACAAGCACAAGTGCATCTTGAAACAACATCATTCCACCATGGGGGAAAGCTAGTTTATGTTGGATTTCCCTCTTGCACAAGCATAAGCACATCTTGAACAACATGATTCTACCATGCGGAAAAGCTAGCGCATGCTAGCTTTACCTCTTGCACAAGCACTAATGCATCTCGAAAATCATCCCACTATGGGGGTAAGCTATCGTGTACTAGTTTTCCCTCTTCCACAAGCACAAGATCATCTCAAACAACATCATTCAATGTGGGGGAAAGCTAGCATTGTGCTATCTTTCCCCCAACACAATCACATCTCAAATAACATCATTCCAAAATGGGGGAAAGCTAGCACGTGCTAGCTTTTCATCTTGTAGAAGAACAAGTGCATCTCAAACAACATCATTCCACCATGGGGGAAATATAGCGTGTGCTAGCTTTCCCTCTTGCACAAGGACAAGCACATATCGAACAATATCATTTTAGCATGGAGAAAAGCTTGTAGATGCTAGTGTTCCCACTTGGACAAGCATAAGCTCATCTTGAAGAGCTAGTTTATGTTGGTTTTCCCTCTTGCAAAATCACAAGCAAATCTCGAACAACATCATTCCACCATGGGGGAAAGCTAGCGCATGCTAGCTTTCCCTCTTCCACAATCATAAGCGCTTCTTGAAAATCATCCCACCATGGGGGTAATCTAGTGCGTGATAGTTTTCCCTCTTGCATAAGCACAAGCTCATCTCAAACAACATCATTCAATGTGGGGGAAGGCTAGCATGTGCTAGCTTCCCCCCTAGCACAATCACATCTCGAATAAAATCATTCCAACATGGGGGAAATCTAGCGCATGCTAGCTTTCCATCTTGCAGAAGCACAAGTGCATCTCAAACAAGCACAAGCACAAGCATGCTAGCTTTCCATCTTGTACAAGAACAAACACAAGCACATCATTCCACAGTGGGGGAAAACTAGTGCATGCTAGCTTTCCCTCTTGCACAAGCACTAGCACATCTCAAAAACCATACCACCATGGGGGTAAGGTAGTGCGTGCTAGTTTTTCCTCTTCCACAAGCACAAGCTAATCTCAAACAACATCATTCAATGTGGGGGAAAGCTATCATGTGCTAGATTTCCCCCTATCATAATCACATCTTGAATAAGATCATTCCAGCATGGGGGAAAGCTTGTGCATGCTAGATTTTCATGTTGCAAAAGCATAATTGCATCTCAAAAAACATCATTCCACCATGGGGGAAAGATAGAACGTGATAGATTTCCTTCTTGCACAAGCAGAAGCGCATCTCGAACAACATCATTTTATCAAGGAGGAAAGCTTGCACATGCTAGTCTTCCCTCTTCCACAAGCATAAGCTCATCTTGAACAACATAATTCCACCATCAAGGAAATCTAGCATGTGCTAGCTTTCCCTCTTGAACAGGAACAAGTGCATCTTTAAAGAACATCATTCCACAGTGGGGTAAGGCTAGTTTATCTTGGATTTCCCTCTTGCAAAAGCACAAGAACATCTCGAACAACATCATTCCGTCATGGGGAAAAATTAGGGCATGCTCGCTTTCCCTCTTGCACAAGAACTAGTGCATGCTAGCTTTCCCTCTTGCACAAGCACTAGTGCATCTCGAAAATCATCCCACCATGGGTGTAAGCTAGTGCATGCTAGTTTTCCCTCTTCCACAAGCACAAGCTCATCTCAAACAAAATCATTCAATGTGGAGGAAAGCTATCATGCGCTAGCTTTCCCAAAGAAAAATCACATCTCGAATAATATCATTCCAACATGGGGGAAAGCTAGCGCATGCTAGCTTTACTTCTTACAGAAGAACAAGTGCATCTCGAAAAACATCATTCCACCATGGGGGAAGGCTAGAACATGCTAGCTTTCCCTCTTGGATGAAAAGAATGGGGGGGCAGGGTGCCTAGGAATCCCTCCCCCCATTTGTTTTGCGGTGGGATGTGTTCCTAGACGTCCCCCACATTGGGGAAATGTTTCCTCCCATTTCCAAAAAATGGGGACATGGGTAAATGTTTCCCCAGGCACCCCCCCTGCCCTTGAAGCATGGGAAACATGGGGGGCGCATCCCCCTAGAACATTGAAAAATTTGGTACCATGTCTCTGCTCTAGGTTAATTATCATTCTTGTTTGTTTATTTAGTTTCTTTGTGTTGTTGTCTAGTGTCTTCTTCTCACTCTCTATTGTCTTCTTGTCTTGTTGACTACGGAGTCATAGAATCTAAAGTGTATTCCTCGCTTATGTAACCAACAACTTTTCTTTAGATTGTAGCAATCCATTTGAATACCTGTGATTTTTTCCCCATGCTCTTCAAGGATGCCCATTATCTTTTGGAACTGGTTTTGTTGTTGTGCCTCCAATTTATGGACCAAATCTAACAGGGTTCTCATTGAAATGTCATTGCTTTGCAAATATTCCCCATGTCTTTGCTATTGCCTATGAACATCCTCATTTTTTTTTTGAATCCATGATTCTCCAAGTCCAGTGTTGTGCACTCCTTGCACCACTAAGACCTCTAGTAGTAGTATCTTGTGTAGCCAAAGTGTGGTTGAAAGTCTATTTGGGATATTGAAAGGGTTGAGGGACACAGGGAGGCAGAGCTTCCAGCTCTCGATTAGCCTTTCCAAACAAGGATCAGACCAAAGAGGATCCATATCATTTCTCCTTCACATAATTCATCTAAAAACAAACCAATAGCTTAAAACTTTACAACAAAGTATCTTCCTTTCCATTATTTTCTCACAGGGCATGATAGAGAGTGTGTTTGTTCAGCTTTTGGTCTAGCTTTGTAGCTTTGGAAATGATTGATTCCAATTGGAGATCCTTTGGTGGCTCCTTGAAGACGAGGGATTTAATGATGATCCTTGAATCTCCTATAATTACCAGCTCCTTTATCCCTAGACCGATGGCGATAAACATGCCTCGGAGAAGAGCGTAAGATTTTTCTTGGTTATTTGTCACTATCCCTAGCTCCCAAGCATAGACAGATACATTTTTTCCTTCAGGGTCAAAGATGACCCCCCCACTAATGCCATCCCTAAGATGGAAATGATATTAAACCTAATGATGGAAGATGCTTTACATCTTGTTAAAAAAGTAAAACATCGTGAGCAACAACAGTTCCCAAATTGGTGAAGAGCATGTGAGGCTCCCCATTTAGAAGATGGATGCTATGAATTATTAAAGAAAGCAAGGATGAGGAAATGTGTAAAACTGTAATCATTCAGCCTTGTTTCGTTAGTTTTGAAGAGTAGCCTGGAAATGCAAGTTTCTGTTAGCATGTTATAATTAAGCAATTGCATGCTAATGGTTTGTATGACATTCCATGAAGAGGAAAAACAAAGTCTCAAACCTCTCTTGGAGTCGTCTCTCAACCTGATATCCAGTCCCACTTGGTTTCATGAAGATTTTTCAGCAATCAAAACATTTTTCTGAATAGGACGATTCAAACATAGGTGATGAAAACCTTCCAATCCCCATTGAAGATCATAGTATTTCTCAGGATCTGGTTTGTAATGGAAAAAATGCATCCTTATCCTTATCTTTTTTAAGGATGTTGTGAATTATTAAAGAAAGCAAGGATGAGGAAATGTGTAAAACTGTAAGCATTCAGCCTTGTTTTGTTAGTTTTGAAGAGCAGTATGGAAATGCAAGTTTTTGTTAGCTTGTTATAGTTGAACAGTTGCATCCTAATGGTTTCTATGACATGCCATGAAGAGGAACAACAATGTCTCAAACCTCTCATGGAGCCGTCTCTCAACCTGATATCCAGTCCCACTTTATTGCATGAAGAATTTTTAGCAATTGACACATTTTTCTGAATAGGATGATTCAAACATAGGTGATGAAAACCTTCCAATACCCATTGAAGATCATAGTGTTTCTCAGGATCTGGTTGGTAATGGAAAAAATGCATCCTTATCCTTATCCTTTTTATGGATTTTGTGAATTATTAAAGAAAGAAAGGATGAGAAAATGTGTGACACTGTAAGCATTCAACCTTGTTTTGTTAGTTTTGAAGAGAATCCTGGAAATGCAAGTTTCTATTAGCCTATTATAATTGAACATTTGCATGCTAATGGTTTGTATGACATGCCATGAAGAGGAACAAAAAAGTATCAAACCTCTCTTGGAGCCATCTCTCAACCTGATATCCAGTTCCACTTGGTTGCATGAAGATTTTTTTAGTGGCAAGGAAGATGTATTCTCCACCTTCATTGATCCTATTGAATCTTGGATGGAATCAATTGGCGGGAGTGACATCAGTCGAAGAATGAAGTGTCATCCATGTTCTCCAAAATTGTATGAAGCAAAGTGTTCAAAGGACCAGCCCATCTTGGATGCAACTGGCAATGTCCCTACTTTGGTTCATGACCAAATATAAGGGAGGAAATTGTCTCTGATGTGATCCTCTGGAGGTTGCACTGGAAATATGATTTTAGTTAACTATTTTTGTCTTACATGGGTAGGAGTAAGTTGGAGGAAGTATAAATCTCATAATGGCATGTTGGAGGACATATAAATAGTACATTACTTTGTTCCAACAGCACAAGTCAACCAAAACAAAATTGGTCATGTATAGGTGGAACCTAATAGAATTGGAAAAGTAGGCCTTCTTTGGAATAGTACCTGTTACAACTCATATTGTATAAGGTTCCATCTTTTGATTTTCACCATAAGCCTATTGAATCCCCTATTGATTGTAATATTCATTATACAATGAATGTGCATAAGGAGGAACCATTTGAACGCTTTCCCTCAACCCTATACTTGATGAATATAAAGGAGAATGAAATTGAAACAAACCATGCTCTTGCTATCTGGATATCTCAACCCTATCACCTTTGATAAGATTTACCTCTACAAGCAAATGACTTGCTTTTATATTCTCAAAACCGGAAAAATAATTGAATTGATTTAAATGTTGGGCTGCTCTTGGATACCAGGTTCAACCTTGTGAGAACTATTAAACTCCATAAAAGTGGAGATAATGATTTATCACCATCCCTAAAAGTGGATATGGTATTGGAATGGTATGGTATTTGTATTGGTCATTTGAATAATTCTTCAAATCATTGTTTAATGGTCATTTGAAAGGCTTTCATGGAAAAATGAAGTAAGGACAATCTTATTTCAGGTAACCATATAGGATCATTTTGAAAACATGTTTTTAAACAATATATCTCTTGAAATCTAGTTTTTAAATCCATTTTGAAATTT
>JZKD02S2389928.1:386132-396387 GCA_000966675.3 Picea glauca | reverse complement strand
CCTAATAATATCTAAGACTAGGCTCAATCTACCAATCAACTTTGAAGATCTTGAACACTTTATCTATAAAACTAAGTTTCTAGGGTGGGCTAGTTGAAGTGGTTGAATGATTTGAGCTTCATGCAAGAGATGTCATGATCAATCCCTTAGATCGGTTTCCTATGTTGTGTGCCTCGCTTGTTTTTCTTACTAGGCTAGGTGTCATGATCAACACTAATGTGTTTACATAGTGTACCATCCATGAAATGCAAAGAAGTGCGTAAAAGTTCCACCATGAGGTTTTCCTTAGGAAAAAAACAGTAGGTTCCTACCTGTTAGAATTTTAAAAAAAATTAGTTACACAATTACAATTACTTCATCCAATAGCAATGGTAGTAGGATCACTAAAATATAGACAATCACAGATACAATAGAACACAAATAATATCCTGGGAAACCCTCATGGGGGAGAAAACCTAGCAACCAAAATCCTCAATATAGATTCCTTCAACCAGTGCAATGATGTGCTATAGCTCTCCAAGAAATACCAAGACCAAAACACCAAAAGAACTAGTCTCCAAGACTTATGCGCTAGACCTTCTTATGCACTCCAATATGCGCAAGAGAAGTGTGTGTGTGTCTAAATGAGAGGAACCTACCCTCTATTTATACACAACAATGTCTCTTGAAGAGACATGAATCTTGACCTAACTAACCCATAAAACAAGGCTGACTAGCCACAATGGGGATTTTTACAATTATAAATAAAATACCAATAATATAATATTTTTTGTTGAGACGACTTGTAAAATATAATTATAATAACCTTTTAAAGGTTTGACCAAAACAAATATAGAAGAATATCTTCCATAGTTACACCAAAAATATTAACAATTCCTCTTAACTATGAAGGTATTCTTTCCAGACACAGACTCCAAGTCTGATACCACACGAGCTCACATCCATTAACTGTTGAACATGTGAATCTATACATCCTTGGATATCCATAGTGGAACATGACTTCACCCCATGCAACCAAGGTATGTGGGTAGCTCTCAATAGCTACAACATGTCCCTAGGACATCCACTCCATGTGATGCGTACTGATCATGTGCACTCATGTCTCAGTGCTAGCCCTTTTTCATGCTAGATGAGATCCACTAGACTCAGTGCCAACCCTTTTTCATGTTGGATGAGTTCCACATGTCACTCCCTCTAAAGAGGGACCACACCAAGCTTGTCCATGAAGTACTCGAACTTTTTCCTTGATAGCGGCTTGGTGAACACATCCACAACCTGATCCTCGGTAGTCACGAACTGGAGCCTCATTGCTCCTCTCTTTACCATATCCCTGATATAGTAGTATCTAATCTCGATATCATTAACAAAAACCCTAAAAATCGACCTTTGAAACAAACATTAGTGCTAGTGATAACACCCTCTTTTCCCAACATTAATATTAGAACTTGTTTGACACTGTGGCCTTGACAATTGTTAATGTTAAAAATCGAAACATCTGAATTGAAATTGCAACTTTTTTCGAACCATCATCTAAAACACTAACACTAACATTTTTTTCAAGCTTAAAATTGCAACTTTTTTCGAACCATCATCTAAAACACTAACACTAACATTTTTTTCAAGCTTAAAATTGCAACTTTTTTCGAACCATCATCTAAAACACTAACACTGTTACAAATAAAAGTATAGAAAAGAAAAAAAAAATCAATAAAAAGAAAAAAAAAAAAAATCATTAAAAAGAACTAAAACAATTTAAAATACACACACACACATTCATTGAAAAACATAATAATTTAAAAAAAAAAAATGTACATTTTATTTCACGTGAAATAAAGCACGGGAAACCCTCTGAGTACTTCCCCACATTTCATGGATGGTAAACGGGGTAAACTGTCACCCTTGATTACAGGGCCTTGCCTTGGGGGAATCAAGAGAGTAGAACTCGTGACCAACTACAAGCATGAAAAATCACATCTACCTCTAGGCCAATTGATCTAACACTCGGAGCTTTAAAAAAATTGAACATACAATCATAAAGAAATACTTAAATTTAAAAAAAATATATTAAAAAATAAATACATTTTTATTCTTAAATTTAAAAATAATAATAATAAAATAATAAATTTTAAACATTTATATACTTAAATTTTAAAAATAATAAATTAAAAAAAAAAAAGAGTATATGTATAAATTTATAAATATTAAAAAACATATAAATTTCAAAAATAGAATAAATTTAAAAATATAGTAAATATTCAAATAAAAATAAATAAAAAATAAATAAATAAGGAAGTTGGAGTTGGTGGAGGGTGATTTTGAGAATCATCCCCCATGTTTCACTTCAATTTTTGCAGTGAAATGTTNTAAAAATATAGTAAATATTCAAATAAAAAAAAATAAAAAATAAATAAATAAGGAAGTTGGAGTTGGTGGAGGGTGATTTTGAGAATCATCCCCCATGTTTCACTTCAATTTTTGCAGTGAAATGTTGGGGGGGGAGGGATTCTCGAAATCGCCCATCCCCAACTCCAAGGGCCTTCGGTCATGTCGACACCCAAAGGGAAACCTCTCCACAGGGGCAACAAGTTTCTCATGGAGAGGATGCCCTTTGGGCACCAACGGGATCGGAGGCCACCAGAGTTGGAGGAGGGGGTTTTGAGAGGCCACCCAAACCCACCACTTCAGTGGAGAGGTCGCCCTTTGGGCACTAACGAGACTGGAGGCTACCAGAGTTGGAGGAGGGCGCTTCCAATAATCCCCCCATTTTCACTTCAAAAATTGAAGTGAAATGAGGGGGTGATTCCTTCGGCAATAGTTTTTTTTTTTTAATGTTTAAATTTATTTTATTTTAAATTTATTCTATTTTTAAAATTGATATGTTTTTTAATATTTAGAAATTTATATATATACAATGTTTTTTAAATGTTTGAAATTTATTATTTTTTAAATTTAAATATATAAATGTTTTAAATTAATTGTTTCTTAAATTTAAGTATAAAAATGTTTTAATTTTTTTTTAATTTAAGTATTTCTTTATGATTGTATGTAAAAATAAAAAATAAAAAAAAAATTAAACAAATGTACTAATTAATAGCACCATGTTTCAATTCAGAGGTTAATTTCATGGTTTTGATTTACAACAATATCAGTTGTTAAGGCCATGATTTTAAGCAAGTTATAATATTGACCTCAAAGAAAAGGGGGTGCTACTGCAAGACCACTTTTAGTTTCGGGGGTCAATTTTAAGGTTTATGTTCGGTATGGTACTAGTTGTCGAGATTAAAATTTCAACCAAAACGTAATTTTAACTCCTCAAAAAAGTGGTGATGATGTGAGCACTACCTTTTGGGGGTCAATTTTTAGGTTTTTGTTTGTGATTTTACAGATGACGATTGTAAAATTTTGTAAATGTAACTCTAAAAAAATGAATACTATTGATAGTACTTTTTCTGAAATGGGGATAAAAATAGCCAGTAAATGTGACCTCTAAAAAACGAGAACTCTGGAGAGTTCTCGTTAAGTTGATAGCTATGTTTAATCCCTTGGACCACTCAATGAGTGATCAAGTAGTCCAAGCATTTCCATATTGGTAGATAAAGCTAAGGAAGTGGACATCCTTGTTGTATGGACCTAAAAATTCCAACTTCTTTTGTTTTACACCTATTCATGTGAATATGGATTCAGGGCTTCGAGAGGACAGCCTTTGAAAAGGACAAATCCTAAGGACTCAATATTAGAAAGGATTAAGAGACACTCCACCTTAACATAGGCCTTTTCAAAGTGTTGGAATATTCACCAATACTGAGGGGGGGTGAATCAATATTGAGCATTTTTTACCACTTTTAACCAAAACATGTAATCGTCAAGTTTATCAATCAGTTATCGCTTATGATTGCATTCAATATATCATAAACATGTAACCATAAACAATGCATCACATCGTATCCATAGATACAGAGTACACTGGAGTTTTGCATGGAAACCAAAATGGGAGAAAACCACAGAATGCTTTCTTATATATCAAAAGATTACATTCATAGGAAGCACCAACTTCCTAATTCTCTAGCACCAACTGGAATGAGGCTCCAACCCCCTGTTTACAGGCTCCAATCTGAAGGAAGCTACAACTCCCTAAATTCTCCAACTCCAACTGGAAGGAGGCTCCAACTCCCTGATTTACATGCTCCAACCTGAGGGAGCTTCAACTCCTTGTATTCTCCAGATCCAACTAGAAGGAGGCTACGACCCCCTGATTTACAGGCTCCAACATAAAGGAAGCTCCAACTCCCTATATTCTTGGGATCCAATCAGAAGGAAGCTACAATCCCCTTTCCTTGCCCCTTCCTTCCGCCCTAAAATATAAGTGTAGACTCGACCTGTCACTGACATTGTCACTCATATTCAACCTGTCATTGATAATCAACCTGTCACTGTCTTTTACCGTCTCTGTCACTTTCACTTCCACTGCCACTGTCACTGTCATTTTCATTTTCAGTGTATCTGTCATTGATATTGATATCTCATCATCAACATAATCATTAACTATAACCAGATCCACTCACATAGATCATATACCAAGATCATAATCAATATGTGAATCAAACCATATGCTAAGTCATGTGTGCCATATCATCCATGTAACAAGCATGTGTCATATCCATAAACTATGTGCCAAGATATGCCTCAAACATGTGCCATAACATACATCAATCATGTACTAAAGCATGTACCATAACATCCATCAACCATGTACTAATATATGCACCATAACATCCATCAACCATGCACTTAGATATGTACCATAACATCCATCAACCATGTACCAAGATGTGCCTAAAAAATGTAAACATATACCAAAGTACATCTCAAACTATGTGCCCAATATCCAAGATGCTCCTCAAACCATATGCCAAAAGCATGCCTTAAGCACGTGTTAATCCACCCAAGATATGCCTTAATCATATACCATAACCATCAAAATATAACACATATAAAGCATACCTTTAGTCGTGTACAAAATTGGTGTATGTGATCACAGACCTTCCTCAACTTCTTCAACAAAAGGATAGCATTTGTGTTTGACTTTACTTCAGTCTCACATGACTAGTTTTTGGATTAGTCACAAACCATAACTTTCAACAAGAATAAATATGTACCTGTAATGAATAAATGTCTGAAAATTGTAGCCAATATTCTTCAATATGTTCTCTGAAATTCCTCCAAGTTTCACTCCTTGAATCTTCCCTAAAAATGAGTTATAGCGAAAATGGAAGACCTTGCTTAATTCTGGCCTATTTTGGAGAGCGAACCTGTAGAGCATGCCACACATTGAATATTTTATATCTAGTCCTGAAGCTCACACACAACACACTAAGGATTTTACTCTTTCCAATTAAATTAGTCTCACTAAATTTGGATCCTCTATGAAGAAGTTATGACTATTTTTCTCAAAACACATGTTTGAGACTAGTTTCAAGACTAGTTAAAAACCCTATCTTCCACAGAGTGTATCTCCAAAAATAAAATTCCCCAAAATCTGAAATATTTACCATAAGTACCTTGCTATGTCTTCTCAACAGCCTCCAAGTTTCACTATCTGAATCATTCTAGAAACAAAGTTATAGCGAAAATGGTAATATGACCTTTAAATAACATACCTTAGAACACATCATCACAAGACTTCATCCTCCCTTGGAAATTCGCCCTTCTTCACTTCATATTCCCTCTGAAATTCACCGCGGATCTCCTTGGTTACCTCAAATAAAAACCACTTGAGTTAATGTTACAAATTAACTTCTAGGTGTCTTATTTATACTAGATCTGGCATCCTCTTTTTAAGGCCAACTTGACCCAAATACAATTCCAAATAATTTTGAATTATTATTCCATTGGGGCCGACTTTACCAACAATATCCTTAATATTTATTTTAATATTCATTGCAATCGGGTTGACTTGTAACTTCTTGTTTACAACACTTTTTAGGGGCTGACTTGTAATTTTTTGTCCTTAGATCTAGGGCTTCTTCATTTTCTTTTGGGGCTTCATCTTTAAGAGGGAAAATCTCCTCAACCGTGAGGAACCACGTGATGTACAACCTACCATTGGAAACGGCATGACGAGGACTATCCATCTAGGAGTGTTTTGCATGTATATGTCATGTCCTTCATCCTCTTTTTCTTCAAATAATTTGGGCTTCATGACCACACCTCTGGGGCTTCTAAAATACTTAACTACTTAGCCATCTTTCCAGGGATTCTTGTAGACTTCTTCAAAGCGTCTTCCCGTGAGGGCCATGCTTAAATCTGCGTCATAAGGGGACCACTTTGAGACTTCTCCAAATACACACATCACTTCTAAATTCTCCCAAACTTGCTTTGGGGTTTCTTCTAGGATTGACCAAAGTTGAAATCAATGGCAACCAACTATCCAATACAAAGTCCATTAATGTTATGAATAGGTAATTGAGGTCGAACCATCTAACCTATTACATTCCTTCCCAACTGATAATAACATCATCCAAGATAAAATGCCCCTAAATTCTTTAAGAATATTATCTTAGGTGGATACTTGACATCCATGGTTGGGTCCTTGATTAATATATTGTGGGAAACATTGAAGAGGGTAATTGGTTTCCATGTGGTGATAATATCGGGGTCTCCAGGATTATGTATAAATGGGATGTTTTCTTTGTTTATGTTTCCCCCTAGTGATTATTTTCTAACACCTTCTTTCTACACTTGTAGCAAGTCCAACCCAACAAAATCACTAGTCACCTTTTAAAATTCACATGAAAATTCATCCAATATACGTGAATTATCCTTAACCATATTTAGTAGGGAATTTGAAAGCTCATTCAATGTCTGTAACTATTCACACAACCTTGTCTGATGTTCAAAGAGCCTGTGTAGGACCATGTCAAGAAAACTATGCTTGGCTACCCTATGTTCCTTGGTAAGTCCTTGGTATTGAGAACCAATCTATAGTGGAAAATATCCTCCCCTTCCATATCCTCCTATTTGGTGATACTTGCAATTGAGCTCCACATGCCCAATAAATCTCATTGGCATTTAGGAAATTTTAGAGTTTAGCATCCCCATGCTACAAGTTTTCCTTAAATTTGTTGAATTATAACCACTGGATAACTTACTTCAATTCTTTCATGATGATGTTGTGTCATTTTTAATGCTATAATATTGTGACATGTCGTTTGTGACCCCTAAGAAATGAAGTTTGTGAGAGCAATGTCATCTCACTACTACATAATCTAAATATCCTTGCTTTTTGGTTTGCGTAGAATTGTTGACTATCTGTTATATTCTTTGCATGGTGTGTTGAGGGATCATTGGGGCGGCGGGAGCCCCCGACCAAAATTTTTGGGTTGTTTTTTATCCACTTTTTGGCATGTTTTGTTGTTTTCAGCCTATGGTTTTTCGATCCATTGTAATCTAATCCTGGGTAAGATATTGGGGGTTGTAATCTAATTTTGGTTAATGGATTATGGTTTTGGTTGCCATGAAATGCATATACTGTATTGTGAATGGTGGATTTAATATAATGAAGAAGATAGAGGTGAGGCTCTAAGGTATGTTGGTTTTCCTGGTTAAGGGTTTCCAAGGTAGATCTTTGTGTATTGTGTGTGTGTCATTTTTGTTCTTTCTATTTTGCTTAAGAATTTATATGCATTGTTTCACTTCAAAGGTTTCAAACTTATATTTGGTTTCAAAATGAGATTATTAGCTTCAGGGGGGCACTGCTAAGGGTTCAACTTGTTTTTTATAGAGCAATTTTATCTTGGGTCTGTGATAAATTTGGTTTTAGTGGGAGCTCTATGGTGGTGATTCTTGTGTTGGAGGAGAATGGTGAGCAATTCTAGAATCAAGATTGAGAGGTTTTATGGTGAAATCTTTGAGTTATGGAAGTTGAAGATGGAGGACCTTCTTGTAGAAAAAGAATAGTGGGTCATTATGGATCTTGGTTCTACACCTACATGTATGGTGTTAGAAAACTGGATGATGTTGGATAGGAAGATAGAGAGTAAAATCTCATTATGTCTTTCAAATTCGGTGTTACCTAATTTCTTGGGAGAAGCTACAACCAAGGAGTATCAATCTAAGTCCCTGTTAAGCAAATTTTTCCTTCGAAAGAAGTTGTACCTCATAAGGATGAATAATGGAGACTCCATGATAGAGCATATAAATGCCTTTAACATAGTGGTAAGTCAATTGTTTTCCATCGACATTAAAATTTCAGACGAAGGTAAGTTCATTAGTTTACTATGTTCTTTTCCAGATTCATGGGATAGTCTAGCTATAACTATTGGGAGTAATGCAGCCACATTAAAGTTTGATGATGCAATTGCATCCTTGTTATCGAAATAAATGAGGCGTTAAAACCATGTATAGTCAGAGCATGGATGCCTTATCTTTAAGAGGTCATCCCCAAGATAGAAATAAAAATAAGTCGGGGGGGAATATAAATCTAGAGGTAGGTCTAAATATCTAGGAAAATATTTAAGGAAATGATGGAAATGTGGTAAATCTTGGAATTATAAGAAGACTTTTAGATCCAAAATCCTAATAAAGGGAAGGGATCTAATGATATTCCTTCCACATAAGGGAATACCTCCTCAAAGGAAGGAGGAGACGTGTACTCGGTTTCTACAAGCACACATTCAAATCATGATGTATTGATCGACTCATGCACTTCTTTTCATATGACTCCTCACAGGGAGTGGTTTTGTGAATATGAAAAATATAATGGAGGTGATGTTTTCTTAAGAGATGACTCGATAGCTAGAATCACAAGACGTCGAAGAGTTAATTTGTTTCTTAAGGATGGAAGGACTAGAACACTCCCCGGAGTTTTGAACATTCCAAAGCTATCTAGAAACTTAATATCTATAAGTATGACGAGTGATGTAGGTATACATACTATGTTTGAAAAGGAAACTTTTAAAATGGTTTGAGGAGCATTGGTGTTGATGAGGGGAGTTTGGAATGGAAGTTTGTACAAGCTATTGAGAAGCGCTAGCATTGATGGGTGTAATAGTTCTATTGTTCTTGAGGGTGGAAATGAAGAAGAAAGAACCCCTAATGTCTCTGTATGAAAGAAAATGCTATGGCATCAAAAACTGGGGCATATTGGAGAGAAGGGACTTCAATCATTACATGATAAAAGTATGGTTGAAGGTATGTCCAATTGCACACTAGATTTCGACTTCTGTGAACATTGCATATATGGTAAACAAAATTGGGTAAGATTTTCATCTAGTGCTACAAGAGCAACAAGAATCTTATATTTGATACACAGTGTTGTGTTTGGACATGTGCCTCTTCCATCATTAGGAAAATTTGTGTATTATGTTTCATTCATATATGGTTTTTCAAGGTACTCATGAATTTATTTCCTCCCACAGAAATCTAAGATCTTTTATAAATTTAAAGAGTTTAAGGCTCTTGTAGATAATAAGACATAGAAGAAAATAAAGGTGTTGAAGAAAAATAATGGTGGAGATTCCTATGGAAATAAATTAAAGGAATTATGTAATAAGTGTGGAAAAGAAAGGAAAAAGACTACTCCATGCACACCTCAATAGAATGGAGTTGTAGAAAGAATGAGTAGGACGTTGATGGAAAAGGCAAGGAGCATGCTCAGTCGTGTCGAGTTAGGACATGAATTATGGGCAAAGGCAATGGATAATGCATGTTACTTTGTAAATTGATATATGCTCCCAAGCAATTTTGGCCATGAACTAGGGTTTTACGTTTCTTGTTTGGTGTTTTGTTTTGCAGGTTTTAATTACATAAAGATGTGTTGAAGTGTTTTGATGAGTTTTATTGCATAGATGACATCACAACAAGTCTAGAACACAAGATACTAAATAAAATACACAAACAAAGATAACAAGCTTCAAATATGACCTATATTTAACAACATAAGTGATCTTCATACATGGATCTACAGATCTAGTACAATATAGAAAGATATGGAGCCTCTTGGAGCTTCCCCAACTGAATATGGATTATTACAAGATCAATGTGATTCCCTTTATAGTTGGAACCCTCAGATCTGAGCAGGTAACTCTCTGTGTGTCTAGATTTGGGACTGGTATGGCCCTGGCTGGCTGGATAAACTCAATATTTCAGCCCTCTAGTCAATGACCTCCAAATATCTCCAAAATACAGTCAAAATGTAGATCATGTGCCAAGTATATGGATGGGAGCAAGCTAGGGTTAAAACCCTTGAGTCCTCCTC
>JZKD02S2389928.1:366930-386122 GCA_000966675.3 Picea glauca | reverse complement strand
GAATAGTACCCCTACCCCTCCTTTTATAGGCTAGGAAGAGCTAGGGTTTTAGTCGAACTCTCAGCCATGCATGGCGGAGAGTTTCAGTTAACTGACAAAAAGCCTTGTGTCTCGGTGGAAACTCCCCTGATTTTTTGCATTATTAGGTACTCGCGGGCTGTTTTGGGCTAGCCCGCGGATACCCGCGTGCAGTACGAGGACAGCAAGCGGATGCCCGCGCCCAGTGAGAAGTTAGGGCGCGGGTTGCTTGTTTTAAATGGTTTTTTGAGGAATTACTCAGCATGGCTTTGGTTAGGAAGAGGCATGAGTTGGCCTGGTGCCAGGTAAACCTGTATGGTGCATTTTAGGGTTATAACATAGATTCAAACAGAAATGGAGTTTTTGGACATCGCCTCATTGGGAACGAATTATAGATACGCGGTCAAGATTGAGCAGAGATTTAAGCAGAAAAGGCAAGATTTTGGATCTGCAAACCCCTCATAGCCGAAGCAGGGCAAAGGAATCCCCACCCTACACAACAAGGGACCAAGTCGAGATGGTCTCCCTCAGGACAACCAGTCCAAGCCACAACACAAGAAGGGAAATGAGAATACGAATAAGGACATGGGAAAATGGTGTGAGTACCATAAAATCCCTTGGCACAACACCGAAGAATGTCGCTCCAAGAAGTCACTCATAGTCGAACTGAAGGCTTTCGAGTCAGAGGTCGATTCTGATTCTGAATCAAATCTTGAAGGAGGGAAGCAGATTATCGATGTTGAACCCAGTGCCACTTTCACTACCACCAAACTCCGACCAAGCAAACCAGAAGAACCAGAGGAAGGAAAATGCCTCTTTCACTCACAGATGTGGGTAAAGGGGGATCCACTTCATTTCATTGTCGATAAAGGGATTCAAAAGAACCTGATTTCAGTAGAGATCGACAAGCGGTTGAACCTTCCAACGACATCACACCTGCAGCCCTACACCATCAGCTGGCTTCACCAAGAAAGAGATCTTCGTGTCAGCCAACAGTGTTGTCTTCCCTACGGCATCAAGCCTTTCAAAGATGAGGTACTGTGTGATATTTCTCACCTTGAAGTTTGTGATGTTATTTTAGGACAACCATATTTGTGGAAGCATCATGTTGTGTATGAGTCTAGACCCCGTAGTGTTATTATTGCTTTGGGTAGACAATTGTACAGGATACCAGAGGTAGCGTCGCCTACTGATATTTCTTTAATCTCTTCTAAGCAATGCAGTAAGGTCATCTCACAGACCAGGAAGTTCGTCTTCTTTGTGATCTGTGCTCATAGTAAGCAGAAGGTCGTTGCCACATCTGTGGCCTCTACACAGAGCCTCTCTTTGCAGCAGAAGCAAGTGGACGGGATCGTGGAAAAATACAGACATCTTATACTCACCTACAGGGGTATCGACACACTGTCAAGTCAAGCATCCAATTGATCTGACCCCCGACGCACCTCCACCTAATTGACCAATCTATCATCGCTCGCTAATAGAAAATGAAGAAATTGGGCAACAGATCGATGAGTTGCTTCAAAAGGGGCACATCAGACCCATCTCCTCCCCTTGTGGAAGCCCAATTGTACTGGTGCAGAAGAAGGACGAGACATGGTGACTCTCCATTGATTGCATAACCTTAAATAAAATCAAAGTTAGGAATCGGTACCCCATTCCTAGGATTTATGACCTTCTTGACCAACTCAAGGGGGAAAAGTTCTTCAGCAAGATTGACCTAAAGTCTGGCTACCACCAAATTCCCATCGAACCAACTGATGTATGGAAGATAGCCTTCAAATCTAAAGAAGGTTTCTTCGAATGGCTAGTCATGCCCTTTGGCTTAACAAATGCACTAGCCACTTTCATGAGGTTGATGGATGATGTATTCAGACCCTTCACCAACTCCTTTGTGGTGGTATATTTGGATGACATCCTCATCTTCAACAGAACGTGGGAGGAGAACATGCAGCATATTCAACAGGTTTTAAGCACTCTGCGGCAGCACAAGCTATATGCCAACTTGGAAAAATGCTCTTTTGGCATGAACAGGATCCACTACTTGGGCTATATTGTTTATGAGCATGGGGTACATGTTGATCTAGCGAAGATCCAATTCATTCGTAATTGGCCATCCCCGACCACACTGACTGAGCTTCAGAGCTTCTTGGGATTATCCAACTTCTACCGACGGTTCATGTTGGGATTCTCCCATATTTCATGGGCCCTCAGCCAAGTGACCAAGGGATATAGTAGGGCCAAGTTCCTGTGGGGGAAGGAGCAACAACGAGCATTCGATGATCTAAAGCATCGATTGTGCTCAGCTCCAGTACTCTCCTTACCCGATCTGCAACAACCGTTCGAGATTGAGACTGATGCATATGACTATGTTGTGGGCATAGTTCTCACTCAATATGGGCATTCGGTGGCATACCATAGTGAGACACTCTCCGATATTGTCTGGAAATACCCCACCTATGACAAGGAAATGTATTCCATTGTACAAGCCTGTATTCAATGGAAACATTACATTTTGGGAAAAGATATGATCGTACACACTGATCACAAGCCTCTGCAGTTCATACAGACACGGGGGAAATTGCAGAACGATCACCATCAGAAGTGGTCCACCTACCTACACCAGTTCCATATCAACATCAAGTATAAGACATGTATCTCTAATCGTGTCCCTGACTGCCTCAGTCGGCCTCTTGTGGCTGCACTCACCATTGTGCTCCATTCTTGTGGACATGAAGCATCCGAGTGGCCCCAACTTTATCAGCAACATACGTTCTTCACCACCACCTATCAGCTCTTGGGTACAGGTGCAACTGTCACCGATTTTCACATTCAGGTTGGACTCTTATGCCACCTGGGGCATCTCTATGTTCCTACAATCAAGTGTGCAAAACTGATTTGGGAAGCCCACTACAGTCGGGTGGTAGGACATTTTGGCGTGTAGAAAAATGTGTCATTCTTCAGAATAATTTTTATTAGTTAAAACTTCGACAGGACGTCAGCAAGTATATCATATATTTCACTTCTTGTGCCATTTCCAATCCAACCATCAAGAAGTAAGGCTTATGCACCCCTCTTCCTATTCCTGAGAAGCCTTGGGAATCTATCTCAATGGATTACATGTCTGGCTTGACATCCACCAAGCAAGGAAATGATTGTGTATTTGTGGTCATTGATCAGTTTTCGAAGATGGCCATCCTCACAGCCTACAAGAAGAATATCACAACGAGAGATATTGCCAAGATCTTCTTCGAACGAGTGTGGGTCCACTTTGGGATACCATAGACCATTATCTCTGACTGAGACAACAGGTTCCTCAGCACATTTTGGTCAAGTCTCTAGTCTCTATTGGACACCAAGCTCACAAAATCTATCGCTTTCCACCCCCAAACCAACGACCAAACATAGATCGTCAATCGAATGATTGTGCACATCATGTAGATGTACAATTCTAAGTATCCATGTACATGGGACGAGAGTCTCCCCTATGTTCAACATAGTTACAATAGGGCTCTCCATAGTTCCACTGACCATAGCCCATTTCAGGTGGGTCTGGGATTCCAACCCTTGGTACCCATTGATGTTGCACTTCCTCTTGCCACCGCACAGACAAACCCTTCCAATGATCATTCTGCGATCGATAAAGCCACCATATTCATTGAGTGGATTCAACACATCCGCCAACAGGTCCAGGAGATTTTACAGAAATCCAATGCTAAGTATAAGCAACACCATGATCAACACAGGGTACCACACCAGTTTCAGATTGGCGACAATTTATGGTTACATTTGCAGAAGGAGCGTATCACAAAGCCCCACCGGAAGCTTCTCCCACTTCATTATGGGCCTTACACTATCACCAAGGTTGTGGGTAGCAATGATTTTGAGCTCAACACTCCACCCTTCCTTGGCCTACATCTAGTGTTCAATGTGGACCTCCTTCGACCATATTTTCCACCATTATTCGACACCTAAGAGATCGCAGAATAGCTGACACCAACAGAGCTCAACCATAACTTCATGGAACAATCATACACTGATCAGATAGTGGACACACAGGTCAAAGGCACTCGCCAGCAGAGGATCCAACTTTATCGGGATATCAAGGCAAAGCAACTCCTACACCAAGGAAAGTGGCTCACCCGGGGCCAAATCTAGCAGAAGTTTCTTCACCTGATGGGGGAACTCAACGCAATGGAGACCATTGCTTCCTAAGGGGGTAGGATTGATCCAGGTGGATATTTGTGGCCACCCACCTATTCCAACTAGCTCCTCTTGTCCATTTTTGTTCAACATGTTCTTATGTACTTCTTTGTAATTGTGGGTTCTACACTTATAGGGTTGTATGAAGCCCCACACATCCTCCAGGTGGATACTGGTGGCCTCTCGCCTACTCCAACTGGCTTATTTTGTATGTTTTCATGTTAGCACATCTTTTTGTACTTCCAGGGTCATTTTGGGGCCCTAAACGTTGTTTTTTTGGCTTGCCACAGTCAAACTGTATACAGAGTTAGAGTTTGATGGCAGAATGTGTATTTCTCTGAAAGACCTTTCCAACGGGCTATCACACGCCTAAAACAGAGGTCTTATGCAAAAGTTACGACTCTAAGAAGTTGAGGTACCAACTTGAACCAAATTAACCATAGGGGCCCACGTGACTTTTGGCATTTCACCTTCTAGGGTTAGGTTTTTGGATGTCTATCATTTTGGCATTCATGAGTAATATCAAAAAGGTCGTTGGAGGCTCATTGTAATTCATTCTGCTCAACGGATGCGCGTAGCAGTCACATCTCTTCTCAGAGATAGCTACCACCATTCGAGCATGTGTTTTTAGTTCTGTAGTTTTACAGTTTCATCCTATTTCATTATTCGATAGAAGATATTGTTCCCTAGATATCTGTGTCATTCTTTGTATCTTTGTGTTTATTGTATTCATTATGTTAATCAGTTCGTTGTGCTCCTAAATCCGGATCAAAAATTTTCTGTAGTAACTGCAGATGCCAAGAAAACTTTTAAGTTATGTAATTGTTATGGGTGTGGGCCAATTACTGACAGCTCGAATATTCTCTTGATGTACATGTACCCCTTTTGTTCCAATAATGTGTCCCAAGTAAAGGACCTCTGTCATTCCAATCTCACATTTTGATTATATGGAATATAAATACTGCTCCTCCATAATTCTCAAAATGTGGTCCACATGTTTGAGATGTTCTTCCCAAGTTTTGTTGTAAATCAGTAAATCATCAAAAAATACAATCATATATCTCCTTAGTTGCTTGTTAAACACATGATTCATGGAGTATTGAAAGGTAGTTGTCGCATTGGTAAGTCCAAAAGGAATAACAAGGAACTCATAGTTTCCAAAATAACATCTAAAGGTTGTCTTGTGTATGTCTTGCTCCCTCATCCTGATTTGATGGTATCCAGAGCGCAAATCAATTTTGTTGAAGTATACTGCACCATACAGTTCATCCAATAGCTCATATATTCTTGGAATGGGGTATATGTTCTTCATGATTATCTTATTCAATGTTTTGTAATCTATGCACATGCACATAGTTCCATCTTCTTTTTGACCAACACAACTGATGATGCGAATGGGCTTGAACTTGGTTTGATATTCCCCATGGCTAGTAATTATTTGATGACACTTTCTATCTCATCCTTGTGCTTCTTGGGATGTCGGTAAGGGGTAGTGATGACTGGTTTGGCCCCTTCTTTCAATTCTATAATATGTTCAAACCCCCTGTCTGGTGGTTGCCTTGGAGGAATAGGCTCAAAGGCCATTTTATGCTTGTGGAGGATCCTTTGTATCTTTGGAGGATATTGATTGTTTTTCCCATCATTTGTGTCCATGATGAAGCATTCAACTACAAAGACTATCTCTTATCACCTAAATATGGCATGCATTTTCTTGGTTTTCACCACTCTAGGAGAATCCCCTGTCATCCCTTTAAGCGTGACTCTTTTTCCTTCTTTTGTGTTGAAGGACATTTCCATGGTTTTGTAATTATTGGTGATTGGCCCCAAGGTTCTAAGCCACTGCACACCTAAAATGATATTTGTTTATGGAATTTCCACCACATAAAAGTTATGTATCAAAGTGTACCTACCCAATGTCAAACTCATATGTGGAATGTACCTATCACAAGCAATAGTGCACCCTCCTGCCACTTCAACCAAGAAGCCCTCAAAATAGATTGTAGGGATATGCCTCCTCTCTACCATATCCATGTCAATGAAGTTATGAGAAGCCCCACCATCTATCAAAATTGTTTCTTGTTGTCCTTGTACAACTCCCTTTATCTGAAAGGTGTTAAATTTAGGAACCCCACTCATAGAGACAATGGTGACCTTTTTTATTCCAACATCAAGGGGTAAGGATGCCCCACTACCTTGTGCATGCAAGGCTTCATATTCCTCCTTGTGGTTGGTCTGCATAGCATGGATAGCTCCAGCCCCTTCCTCATTTGTCTCCTCTTCACTGTCCGATATCACTTTTGTGTAGTGAATTGTCCCCTTGCCTAAACACCTATGACCTGGTTTCCAAGGTTCTTTGCAAGTGAATCAAAGTTGTTTTCTTCGTAAATCCCTTYTTATGGCTCCCTMCAACTTATCCTTGCCTTTATCCATTGGCCTAATGTCACAKCSCCTAGGAATGATATGAGGTTTGGGTGTGAATTTGTTTTTATTTGTTGCCCCAACTAGATCTYTGGTGCGCTCAATAACATCTTGCAAGGTCACGGGATTAAAAKCCTTAACCCATCCTCTTACTGGTTCAGTCAATCCATCTATAGACAACATAAGTAATCTAGATTATTCCATATCTRGAACCATCACTGATACTCTTTGAAACTCCTYAATAAAGGCCTCAGCTGAACCTATTTGCTTAATCTGTGTAAGYTCCCTGAAATGGCRATCTAGGTCTCCTTTGTCAAACATGTCAATGAGCCTTTGCGTGAATTCTTGATAAGAGGTTATGTGTCTATGGCCCAAGGTGGTTATKCCATAGAACCACAATTCATGTGCCTTCCCCATCAGATATAAATTTKCAAACTTGGTAGCTTCTCTTTCCTCCATAGAATTCAATTGGAGGTAAGCATCCATCTTTTGCACCCATGTTGTAACCTGGATTTGATMTGATCCATCAAAGGAGGGTAACTCCATTCTTCCATCCCTTCGTCCAAGATCATTGACACCTTTGTAGYGCTCCTTGGATCTCCTTTTCATAYTCAAGTGGAAATACTCCCCCATAGAAACTTGTCTCTTGAATMYTGTKCTCATGGCATYGTATTCCCTTTCTACAGTTTCGCACTCGTCACCCAAACTTTCTGAATCCAAGGCATTAGCTWCCCTCCTCTATGTATATAGGAAGGTAAGCATGTATGACCTAGGGGTGGTCCTGCTAACTGTGTGAGATGGAATTGATATTCCATMATTTGGCCCATGCTCCCCCACATGATCTATATGTATGGACTCCTCATGGTTTCCATTTCCCCCACAAGATCCACCAGCATCATGACTTCCACCAAAAAGGGGTGGGTCTTTACCATGTCTTTGTTCCATCAAATATTGAGAGATAATACCTTGATGTTTACTCTATTCGTCCAACAAAGATATCATTTTGTCTTGCCCTCTTTGCAAACTAGAAAAGGATAGTTTAAGTTATATATGCCTCAAAGATAGGTGTTTTTTCTTTTCCTAAAGGTTGCACTGCATAGATTCCTGACTGTTCTGTAGTGCATTATGCATTATCTGAGCTACCTTTTTAGCCAAAATTCCGGCCTCTTCAAATGTAGCATTTTATGTTTCATGAGTCTCCTAACTTACGGCTCTTCCCCTTCTGGAATACCTATTAATGGTTGTCCCCCACGGATTCTTCTCCTGGTCATCTATATTTTGTTCAGGCTGGCGAAGGAAATTCGCTCTGATACCATTGTAATATTCCGAGGCAATTTTGGCCAGGATTAGGGTTTTATGTTTGGTGTTTTGTTTTGCAGTTTTTAATTACAGAAAGATGTGTTGAAGTGTTTTGATGAGTTTTATTGCATAGATGACATCACAACAAGTATGGAACACAAGATAATGAATAAAATACACGAAGAAAGATAGCAAGCTTTAGATATGACCTTTATTTATCAATATAAGTGATCTTCATACATGGATCTATAGATATGGTACAATATAGAAAGATATGGAGCCTCCTGGAGATTCCCCAACTGAATATGGATTATTACAAGATCAATGTGTTCCCCTTTACAGTTGGAACCCTCATATCTAATCTTGTAACTCTCTATGTGTCTAGATCTAGGACTGGTACGACCTTGGCTGGCTGGATAAACTCAATATTTTGAACCTCTAGTCAATGACCTCCAAATAGCTCCAAAATACAATAAAAAAATGTAGATCAAGTGCCAAGTAGATGGATGGCGGCAAGCTAGGGTTAAAACCCTTAAGTCCTCCTCCATATCTCTAAGCCTCCTCGGTGAGAGTTGTGCCCTCCTTCAAAAATTCGACCAAGACACAAAAAATCATATAATAAGAGAAACCCTGAAGTAAAGGTTGCAAAAGGGTGTTATAACCCTAGCAATGAACCCTATAACAGGTGTAAAGGATGATCTAGCCTCCCTAGAGAAAATCTAACGCTTCTTCCCTTGGAGTTGCGCCCCATTGCTGGAAAATATTTCAAATCTACGCCCTAGCCTCCGAATCATGAGTGATGAATACTTGTGAATGGATAGAATGGCAAGGGAGGGATCTTGCACCTCCTTGGCCAAGCTTGGACCAGGAATAGAGGAATCTTTCACCTCCTTGGCCAAGCTTGGACAAGTAACAAAGGAATCTTTCACCTCCTTGCTGAGCTCTAGGGTTTATTGACTCAAAACCATCAAAACGTAAGTTGTAGAGCTCAAGTGATCACAATGAGAAAATAGACAAGAATGAGTGAGGTGCCTCCTCTCTCTTTTATACCTCCCAATCTAATTCTCAGTTGAGTTGCCTTTTTTTCTTTTTACTAAGGTTGTGATTTGGTTTTTCACTTAAGTTACCTTCACCTTTTCTTTTTTTCTTGAAAGTCACTTTTTAATAAAATCACTTTAATTCCTTAAGTGAATTTTATTTCCTTGACCCATTTTTACCCATGGGACTATAGTCTAGAGGGGTGACTATAATACTCAGTCCATCTTTGTTGTTGTCAAGGAGAGGATAACATCACAATCGATCACCCTCATCAATATTAGTCAAACAAACTCCACATAAATTGGAATGGTAATAAACCATCTCTTAAACATTTCAGGGTTTTTCGTTGTGATGCTTATGTACATGTTCCAAAGGAAAATAGGAGTAAGCTTGATAATAAAGTTGAAAAGTGTATCTTTATTGGTTATAAATACGGTATAAAAGGTTATAAACTTTGGGACCTACTAACTAAGAAGATTGTATGCAGTTGGGATGTTGTTTTTGGAGGGTTTAAAGATGTTCCCAAATATGAATTCCTACAAAGGGAAAAAGAACCAAAGGTAATAGAATTTGAGTTGAATGATGAAGAATGTAACGCAACGGAACAAGATGAATCAAAAGAAGAAGAAGAACCTCATAATCTAGTTTTGAGGAGATTGGTTCGGGAAAGAAGGCAACCAAAAAGGTATACTCCACATGATTTTCATGCTAGTTTTTCTTTATCTATTACTTATGATAATCCCATAGTTGTCAGGGAGGCGATGGATTTAAAGGATAGTAAACTTTGGAAGAAGGCCATGGTTGAAGAAATCATTGCCTTGGATAAGAATGAGGCTTGGGATCTAGTTGATTTTCCACCTAGAAGAATGCCTGTTGGTGGAAAATAGGTGTTTAAGAAGAAGTTGAACGCATAAGGTAAAGTGGATAAATACAAATCTTTCTTAGTAGCAAAGGGATATTCCCATGTAAAGGGAATTGATTTTGGTGAATTTTTTTCTCATGTTGCTAAATTAACTAGTATTCGATTTATTTTGTCTATTGTTGTTGCTTTTGATATTGAAGTAGAGCGAAAGGATGTAAAGAAAACATTCCTACATGGGGATCCTGAAGAAGAAATCTACATGAAACAACTAGAAAGTTTTGCAGTGAAGGGAAAGAAAGATCTAGTTTGCAAGTTGAAAAAGTCCCTATATGTATTAAAACAATCTTAAAGAATGTGGTATCAAAAGTTTGATACTTATATATCAAGACTTGGTTTCTCAATAATCAAAGTTGATCACTGCATGTATTCCAATCTAGTTGGTGATCATTTTATTTATGTGGTATTGTATGTTGATGACATGTTGTTGATTGGAAACAACGAGGAAATCAAGGATGTCAAAACCCAATTGTCTTATGAATTTGATATGAAAGATCTTAGTGTTGCAATTGTATTTTGGGCATGGAAATTAAAAGAGATTAGGAAAATAGGAAACTCTCATTGAATCATAGGAAATATGTTGAGACAATATTTCAGAGGTTTAATATGTAGGAATGTCAACTAATCAAGATCCCTATTCTTGTAGGTGTAAAGTTATCTACAAATTAGTGTCTGGAGACACGAGAAGAGGAAGGGGACATGTCATGTGTTCCCTATGTTAGTGTTGGTGGAAATTTTATGGATGCAATGGTCTATACTAAAACAAGTATATGTCAAAACTGATGAAGGAGCATTAGGCAACTGTAAAGAGGGTTTTCATGTATTTGTGTGGCACTACAAATTATGTAATTTTCTACCAAAGAAGACCTAGACCAAACAAAGTGTTAGATGTACATGGATTTGTTGACGTAGATTGGTTTGGAGATCTAGATCGCAAAATATATACAAGTGGGTATGTTTTTAGCCTATTTGGAGGAGCAATAAGTGGGATGAGCAAGAGACGGGCTATAGTTTCACTCTCAACTACTGAAATTGAATACATGGCAGTCACTCATGCAAGTAAGGAGGCTATATGGTTACAAAGATTATGTTTAGGTATTGGGTTTCTTCAAAAAACTATAAGGTTATATTGTGATAGTCAAAATGCAATATTTCTGGTAAAGAACATTGCTTATCATTCTAAAATGTACCATATTGATATTCAATACCACTTTGTGAAAAACATGGTTGAAGACAAGAAGGTATTTTTGGTGAAGGTTAACACTTTGAAGAATGTTGCAAAATCATTGATGAACTCTGTTAGTACTAATAAGTTCTCTTAGTGTAGAGAAGCAATGGGCATTTTTTCCATTAACTATTGATCTTGTAAAACCTAGGCCCGTGTTTGCAAAGAAAACAACAAGTGGGAGAATGTTGGGAATGTGTTATATTATTTTCATGGCTTTTGGGTTTGGGTAGAATTGTTGGATAAGTATTATATTCTTTGCATATCGCATATTTTGGGGGGTGGCTAAGCCCCCTTGTTCAAGGTTCGAGGGTGGGAGCCCCTAACCAAAAATTTTGGGTTATTTTTGGTTTGTTTTTTAGCTTGTTTTGTGGTTTTCAACCAATGGTTTTTCGACCCATTGTAATCTAATCCTGGTTAAGGGAACATGGTTGTAATCTAATTAGATTTAACAAATTAGGGATTTGGATGTCGCGGAATACCTAAATATTGTATTATGAATGGTGAAGTTAATATAATGAAGAAGATAGAGGTGTGGCTCTAAGGTTTGTTGGTTTTCCTAGTTAAGAGTTTCCAGGGTAAATCTTTGTGTATTATGTGTGTGGCATTGTTTTTCTTTCTATTTTGCTTAAGAATTTGTATGCATTATTTAAATTCAAAGGTTTAAAACTTACAAGAGTGTTCCAAATTATTTTAATACATTTGATACAATTCTAGTTTTTAGGATGAGAAGCAATCATAATGAATTAAGCTTTATGCATCCTCGTTTTCATAACTCCCTGAGAAATAGAGAAATAAATGTATTTATGGTTTAAGACATTTTCCTCCCCATAACCCAATTTAGTTGAGTCCCATGGCCCAGACATCCTTTTGAGAATGCATTTCTCTCCCTTTCAAAAATTAGACCAGGTGAAACAAAACTCGTGAGACTTCTTCCTTCTAAATTTATTTAGGCCATATAACCCTAGATTGGCCTTGAGGGTATTCTAGGTTGATTTCTCACCGTAGGTCATTAAAACTAGCAGTGTGCCTTTGTTATCTTCATATGTTCCCTCCATATTGAAATCCCCATATATAATACATTGGGATTATCGGAGCTTGTGAACCATCCAATGCCTCAAAAGAACCCTTTTTTGCTTTTATAAGAGTGACCCTTGCACTCCCACTTTATATTGGCGTTGATGTACTTAGTGTTGGATTATTAAGAGGGGGGTGAATCAGTAATAGCGTAATTATAATCCTTTTTTCTCCAAATAATCCAAGTGTTATATCAATGTAGAATTATTATCCAATAATGAGCAATAAGAAATGAACAATCACGCACATACATAGTACACCAGTGTTTTACGTGGAAACCCAAATCAGGAGAAAACCACAGAATTGTTTTTCTTATATGTCTTGAAGAATTACATTCATTGGAAGCATCAACTTCCTTTTTTTTCCAGCTGCAACTGGAAGGAGGCTTCAACCCCCTATTTTCTCAGGCTACAACCTGAGGGAAGCTCCAACTCCCCAATTCTCTGGCTACAACCAGAAGGAGGCTACAACCCCCTAAGTTCTTCAGCTACAACCGGAAGGTGGCTACAACCACCTGTCCTTTCCTCGTCCAACCGCCCTGAAGTATAAGTAGAATGATGGAACCATTGTCAAACTGTCACTGTGAGATATACTGTTGTACAACTGTAACAACCTGTACCACTGACCTGTATCCAATCTGTACAACTGCCCTGTAATCAATCTGTACCTGAACTGAACATGTATCTACAAAAATTACAATAGATACGTGACCTATAGTGTAACAGCCCGCATATGTATGTGCCCTATCTATTATGCAACACGCGTATGTACGCTACCAAACTATTATGCAACCTACGTATGCCTTCTGAAAACTAGGGTTTCCTTTTCTTGAAAACTTCTGATCTTTTGTAACNCCTATAGTGTAACATCCCGCATATGTACGTGCCCTATCTATTATGCAACACGCGTATGTACGCTACCAAACTATTATGCAACCTACGTATGCCTTCTGAAAACTAGGGTTTCCTTGTCTTGAAAACTTCTGATCTTTTGTAACTTCGTTCACATAGATCTGTAACTTGTCACTATATCCAGACTGTAACTATACCCTATGCATGCATCCTCATATATAACCTTTAATCAACACAAGTATGTCTCTCTCTAGTCATGTGTCATATAGGTATGTGTAATCATGAACAAGTATAATATCCTTCACATGATCTTAGTCATCAACCCATTTTGATATTCATGATCTCAATATATCAACTACTACACAAATACAATCTCTCAACCATGTAGCATAAAAACCCTTATCCATATGCCAAGAAATACAAGAAGTATCAATGATGAACATACCAGCACTGTAATTCTGTAGATGTGAATTATGCAAAAGATCACATGTAGCCACTAGTCTTTCTAGGGAGAATCCTCAAATCTCCATTGCCATTCCTCATGCATACATCAAAATCCAACTATTCATAGAAATAAGACATACCTTTTGAACCAATGGATGGATCTGATGTATCTGAGCACTTTAGACCTTTGTGGGAGATTGATCTCATAATCTAGAACCTCTGCATCTTCATCTTCTCAAGTTTCCATGACTTTATCAGCATGTACGCTCCCTATACACAGACAGCCCACATATACGCACCCTATACACAGACAACCCACATGGATCTGATGTATTGTACGCACCATATACACAGATAGCTAATGTATACACACCCTGTACACAGGCAGCCCGCGTACGCACTAGAAAATAGGGTTTTTTGTAAATCCGATAATTTCACCGTCAACCCTTCGTGCTACCTCAGACGTTCGCCACTTCAGATGTATCCACAAGTATTTACAATAAGCTTTACACAAGAAAATAGATATCCAATATGTACAATTGTGGTTTTTATGAGTGAGATTTGTCTCTTATTTATATATTCATGTAGCCTTACACTTCCCTTATTTTAAGGCTTCTTCATTTAAAAAAAATTCTTTTTGCAAAACACTTTGACTCTTGGGGGCTTCTATGAGACTCATGAGGGTTCTCCAACTTCATATGGTCATAACTCTCTAACCGTGAGGAGTTATGTGAAGTTCCACATCCCACTAGAAACGACATGACAAGCAATATCCATCTAGGATAGTTTCACTCACAAATTCATTGTCCTTCATCTTATTATTCCTCAAATAAGCACGAGTTCTCTCACTCCGCAAAGCGTCTTCCCGTGAGGGATTTCACCATAAGGGGACCACTTTGGAGTTCATCCATTTTTCTTCTTATCAACCATGACAAGATAATAATGAGTCATATTTACATCATACAATCTTGGGTCCATTACTCAAACCTTCTGCTACGGGGCTTTATTCAAGGGTTGACATTAATGACAACCAACCTTAATCAACAATCTCCCCCTTTGGCATTGATGGCAACACTCTAATGCAATACTGAAATCATATCACTGATGCTCCCCCTGGAACCATGCCTTTGTCCTCTGACTCTGTCCTCTGCATCTGATAAATCTCTCCCCCTTTTTCATCAATGGAAAAGGTATCTTTCCATCCGGGGTTGCTCCCCCTGACTGAACTGTTCTCTTATGGTGCTTCCTCGTGTAAATCTAAGACATATAAAATAAGCATTCAAAAAGAATTCATTTTGGAGTAGAAATAACTCCAAGTCTCTGGCGAAAATATTCAAAGGATTCCCGTGGGAGTGGTTTTTTGAAGATGTATGCCACTTGTTCTTTTGTGCCCACATACTCAACTCTAATGTTCTTTTCTACAACCTGCTCCCATAGAAAGTGATACTTGATTAGAATGTGCTTCGTCTTGGAGTGCATCACTGGCTTCTTCGAGATACTGATGGCGCTTGTATTATCACAATAGATTGGAATGGGCTCATCATACTCAACNGTGCCCTATCTATTATGCAACACGCGTATGTACGCTACCAAACTATTATGCAACCTACGTATGCCTTCTGAAAACTAGGGTTTCCTTTTCTTGAAAACTTCTGATCTTTTGTAACTTCTTTCACATAGATCTGTAACATGTCACTATATCCAGACTATAACTATACCCTATGCATGCATCCTCATATATAACCTTTAATCAACACAAGTATATCTCTCTCTAGTCATGTGTCATATAGGTATGTGTAATCATGAACAAGTATAATATCCTTCACATGATCTTAGTCATCAACCCCTTTTGATATTCATGATCTCAATATATCAACTACTACACAAATACAATCTCTCAACCATGTAGCATAAAAACCCTTATCCATATGCCAAGAAATACAAGAAGTATCAATGATGAACATACCAGCACTATAATTCTGTAGATGTGAATTATGCAAAAGATCACATGTAGCCACTAGTCTTTCTAGGGAGAATCCTCAAATCTCCATTGTCATTCCTCATGCATACATCAAAATCCAACTATTCATAGAAATAAGACATACCTTTTGAACCAATGGATGGATCTGATGTATCTGAGCACTTTAGACCTTTGTGGGAGCTTGATCTCATAATCTAGAACCTTTGCATCTTCATCTTCTCAAGTTTCCATGACTTTATCAGCATGTACGCTCCCTATACACAGACAGCCCGCATATACGCACCCTATACACAGACAGCCCACATGGATCTGATGTATTGTACGCACCATATACACAGATAGCTAACGTATACACACCCTGTACACAGACAGCCCGCGTACGCACTAGAAAATAGGGTTTTCTGTAAATCCGAGAATTTCACCGTAACCCTTCGTGCTACCTCAGACGTTCGCCACTTCAGATGTATCCACAAGTATTTACAATAAGCTTTACACAAGAAAATAGATATCCAATATGTACAAGTGTGGTTTTTATGAGTGAGATTTGTCTCTTATTTATATATTCATGTAGCCTTACACTTCCCTTATTTTAAGGCTTCTTCATTTAAAAAAAATTCTTTTTTCAAAACACTTTGACTCTTGGGGGCTTCTATGAGACTCATGAGGGTTCTCCAACTTCATATGGTCATAACTCTCTAACCGTGAGGAGTTATGTGAAGTTCCACATCCCACTAGAAACGACATGACAAGCAATATCCATCTAGGATAGTTTCACTCACAAATTCATTGTCCTTCATCTTATTATTCCTCAAATAAGCACGAGTTCTCTCACTCCGCAAAGCGTCTTCCCGTGAGGGATTTCACCATAAGGGGACCACTTTGGAGTTCATCCATTTTTCTTCTTATCAACCATGACAAGATAATAATGAGTCATATTTACATCATACAATCTTGGGTCCATTACTCAAACCTTCTGCTACGGGGCTTTATTCAAGGGTTGACATTAATGACAACCAACCTTAATCAACAATCTCCCCCTTTGGCATTGATGGCAACACTCTAATGCAATACTGAAATCATATCACTGATGCTCCCCCTGGAACCATGCCTTTGTCCTCTGACTCTGTCCTCTGCATCTGATAAATCTCTCCCCCTTTTTCATCAATGGAAAAGGTATCTTTCCATCCGGGGTTGCTCCCCCTGACTGAACTGTTCTCTTATGGTGCTTCCTCGTGTAAATCTAAGACATATAAAATAAGCATTCAAAAAGAATTCATTTTGGAGTAGAAATAACTCCAAGTCTCTGGCGAAAATATTCAAAGGATTCCCGTGGGAGTGGTTTTTTGAAGATGTATGCCACTTGTTCTTTTGTGCCCACATACTCAACTCTAATGTTCTTTTCTACAACCTGCTCCCATAGAAAGTGATACTTGATTAGAATGTGCTTCGTCTTGGAGTGCATCACTGGCTTCTTCGAGATACTGATGGCGCTTGTATTATCACAATAGATTGGAATGGGCTCATCATACTCAACNTGGTCTGCCTGTTTCATCAATTGTTACGTTGATGCTTTCCACAACTTTGTTCAATCTTAGATTGTAATGCTTGTATGATTTTCTTGTACTTGAGTAACCAACAAGTACTCCTTTGTGTCATTATGCTATCCATTGTCATTCATTGGACATAAATAACTTTATCTTATCTTTAGCATCATTAGATGCATAGGAATTGGTTAAGCCCAACAAGCATCCATCTATGCTCAAAATAATCCAATACAATCATTGCAAGGGATTAATCTGCTAATCCATTACAAGAGGAGATAGTTGAGGTGAACCTAGGGTTTCCACCCCACCCTTATCCTTTTCATGACCAAAGATAAACACAATGACATCGATCAAAAGAAAATTTAAATAATTTTTATTATTAATCCACATATTATTTTTTTGTGCAAACACAAAATCTCGAGACTCTAAAGCATGGTCCTAATCTTTCCAGTTGTACTTTTCAGTGGGTTTGTTGAGGCCCTTCACTTCCTCTAATGATACTTGTTACACATTAATGTTCCCTATATTGTTTTTCCAGATGTAGACCATCATATGAGTAGATTATGTACCTTATTGTATCATGATGAGCCAAAAGTGTGGTTGTATTTGCACTCATGTATTGTATTGGACCATGCTTGGATGTTCTATGTATTGGTGGGGGGCCTATGTAGTATCTCCAAGCCCCATGTGGTCGGTCATGGCCCGTCCTTTTAGTCCCCATTTCAAGATAGACTTTGATTTTATGGTTACAATCAATTTCCCCTTGATGTTGGTAACTCTTAATCATGTTGGTAATTTATGATCTGGGTTGGTATGTAACCATCTTAGGGTGGATCTACTAGAACACATGATCTAGGGGAGCTACTAGTCTCTCTTACCCCTTTGTATATGATGTAAAAATGTTTCTCTTTCTAAATGTTGTCACACCTATGTATAACACAATTACTTTGTTCCTAAGCATGAATCCCTATCTTATGTATTCATCACACTTTGGCAATCTACTATAACAAATGATTCTGCAAATGCTCACTTGATTTCATGTCTCTCGAGGCAGTGTCACGGTTCTCAAGGTAGTACACATATCTCGAGGCTTTGGTCACACCCTCCAAGGAATATTTGGTCTAATATTGCATACATGGACATCCTCTACACATGCCACGTTGGAGATTCCTAAGCACCCTCTTTTTTCATCTCTTTTGGAGATGTTCCTTACATGATTTGAGGGCCGACCCACACTTGTGGGTTTTATGAAAGCCATGAGGGTGATTTTGGTGATGACTTGACTTGGAGAGGCATCTTCCTTTCCTTGTGGAGAATCTTTGCTTTATTTGAGTGCTTGGTCACACCTTGGAGATACCTTTTGAGCATTCCTTGAGGACATTTTGAGGAGGTCGTCCACTTTTGAGGTCCTTCTCCATTGTTTTAGGAGGTTGTTCCGCTTGGAGGAGAGAGATCATGGTACCTTGCTTGCTTGGGATGATACTTCACCATGTTTTAAGGCTTGCACATCACTCTTTCCTTGGAACGTTGGCCTCGAAGACAAAATCATCCCCTTTCTTTGCAGGATGACCCTCTCTCATGATGGTTTTTTGTACATGTGGCATCATTTGATTATGTATTGACTTAGTCTCCTTCTTGTGTGGATGAAAATTCTTATTTCTTAGTCTCCTAGGATAATTTTAGGGAGAAAGAATTAATAAAGAATGGGAATGATGTTGAATCCTCCTCTATAAATAAAGGCACTCCTCTCATTCCAAATTGTTGTGAATTGCTAGATATAATTTGTGATTACGATTAATAAAAGATCTTATTGTTGAGGTTTTGATGTCGATTATTGGATCTTTCTCTTTCTTGGTGTATTAAAGATTTGTTATGGTGATTCAAGACTTATACTGAATAGAATATCAATGGGGAATAAGTCCCATGTGTTTAGAATCCAAATCCTCGTTCCCATTGATTTTGGTTGTGGTGCAATAAAATTTGTGGGTCTTTGTGATGAATAGGTGTTATTATGATAAATAAGAGGATCTGGGAGGATGTTTGTAAATAATATAGATTGAATTGTTGAAGAAGATAATGGAATTATGATATGTAGCACTTTCCCCCAGTTTATGAAAGTCATTAAGTGGAGGAGACACGCTAGAAGAAATGTTTGTTTGTGTTGAGTGGTGATTTTCC
>JZKD02S2389928.1:298238-315385 GCA_000966675.3 Picea glauca | reverse complement strand
TCCAGTATTGCTCTTAGCACGACAAAAGCGAAATACATTGCAATATGTTCCGCCAGTTGTGAAGCCATATGGCTTTGGAAGTTGTTGATAGGTCTATTTGATCTAGAGATGGAAGCCACCGTGATTCTATGTGATAACCAGAGTTGCATAAAGATGACTGAGAACCCAATGTTCCACGATAAGTCAAAGCACATAGAAATCCGGTATCACTACATTCGTGATATGGTGTAGAGAGGATCTGTAAAGCTCCAATATGTTGGCACAGATGAGGAGGTTGCAGATGTGTTGACCAAGCCTCTGTTTTGTGTAAAGTTTGAATACTTTCGAGACAAGCTTGGTATAGTCCGAAAGGACCTCCCTCGAAAGGGGGAGTGATGCTGATGATACTATCGTATCTTGACCAACAATGGGTAGCTCCGTTAGGATTTTATATCCTAGGGGATTGATCATCTCTGGACAGATCCCTAGGGTCCGGTAAGGACAGTCTGTCAGAGTACATGTGCATGTATATGCCAACTGTGGTCAATAGTGGTAGCTTCGTTAGGATTATATATCCTATGGATCTTTTGATTCTTGGGCAGATCTCGAAGGTTTGGTAAGGACGGTTTGTCAGAGTACCACGTGGTAGCTCTGTTAGGATTTTATATCCTAGGAAATTTTATGATTCCTGGGCAGATCCCTAAGGTTCGGTAAGGATGCTCTGTCAGAGTACCACAAAATGTTGTTGTTACACATGCCTCATTCTGTTGCTATATGATGATAATGTTGTTATCTCAGCCTCGTGCTGATGATGTTGTTATCTCAACATTGTGCTGATGATGTTGTTATCTCAACATCGTGCTGGTGATGTTGTTTCAACCTCGTGTTGTTGTTGATGATGTTGTTGCCTTAGCATTATGCTAATTGATGTTGATGCAGATGATGATGATCCCACTCCAGCTCCATGCTGTGAAAGATGATGTTATTGATGATGAGAAAAACTTTCGATGATTTATAGATATGCCAGTCAGTGTTCTAGATGTTGATGATGATGCTGCCCTCTCTCTCTCTCTTGATGATGTTGTATTGGGCTATGTCAGTAGAATACCCTTCTTGTTAAGGGTGAGTATTGAAATATTGTAACTGCGAAGAATATTCTAATTATAATTGAGTTATTATCTTATAGATCAAATCCCCTTTTGTGGATTGATCATGTCGGTCTTTGTATAAGACCAAATCCCCTTTTGTGGATTGGTCAAACCATAGTTATATGGTGTTGTTTGTAAAGTCGGCCCCTAGGGCTAATTAAATTGGTTTTAACCACTAGTTGAAGAAGTCGGCCCTGCTTGGTGAAGAGACATAACCCTAGTGCCTATCAGCTAGTATAAATAAGAGAGGATGGCGCCTCATTCTCTCACTCACTCAAGTCACTCATCTAGTGCGCAAGTTTTTGAAGGAAGTTGCAGTTAGAAGAAGGAGAAGAGAGAGGTGCATGCTTGGTCTTGGATATTCTTGGTGGTTTGGTCTTTTATCTTGGCATTGTATTGGCAATCTATATTAAGTTTTTGCTGGGTTTTCTCCTCCATGAGGGTTTCCCAGGATAAAATGCTGTGTACCTTGTGATTGTGTTTCTCTCAGTGATCCTGCTTATGCTATTATTGTTTAGTAAATTGAAAATAACTTAATAGCAACTCTAAATTTAACAATGCCGACTCTCATCTGGCTCAAGGGGGGTTTCCCCAGAATAGGATTACTAGAGCTTATACAATGGAGTCCAAGGTGAAATGAAGAGATGGCTCTAGCAAAACAAGTTACAAAGGTTTATGAAATAAGATGGATGAATGGATCGAAGACTAGTGTCTTTCCATTGGGCAAATGAGGTCAAATCAAGGTTCATTGAGGAAAACATAGCAATTGAGTCTGAAAAGTACAAGCTAATAAGGCTTTTTCCTTGCTGTCCCAAATTGCAAAAATGTAACTAGAGAGATCACAAAAGTAGATGATCTCCAACACCTATGAAGATTATGATTACTTGGAATGGAATGTCTGTGCATTTAACCAAGTGTGGAGAAAGAATGCATCCATAAACAACATCCCAAGAATAACATAAAGGAAAAAGGAAGAGTTACCAAATTCACCACTACATAAACATTTATAAAGATAATTCCAGCACTATGAGAGAGCATTAAGATTTGTAAGACATCCTCATCCACAAAGCATTTTCATTAATCCTTTGAAGGCATCCGATAGATATTCAACTAAGCTCCTAGGAGATTTCTCCCCAAATCCACCATACTTCAAATGGAGAGAGCGGACCCTTTATATGTTTCCACTCTATCTCCTCAACAATAAAGAAGTATTTGTTTTCCTAGATCCATGATTTCTTCCAAGGAAAACAATATGATAACATAAGAAAATAATACAATAATGCATAAGTGGGCTATCGATATAGGTCGTATAGCAGGCTGTACAACCTTATGGATCCATACAGTCGCATGTGCAGTAGGTAGGCCACATGTGTGAGCTGTTGTAATTAATTCAGTGGTAGAATAGTTCGTACAACAGGCTGTATAGGTCGTACGAACGTCCTTAGTGATCAACAACACACTAATCGAGGAGTTGGGAATTAACAAGTTTGTAGTGATTTGTGGTTTTCTCTTTTCAGATACATTTTCCCTTTTAAGGGAGCTCTTGTAAGTTCTGAAGAATATTTGAATGAAGAACTGATATTAAAGAGTAGAAAATTTAATTGTGTACTGTGTGGTTTTCTTTTCTAGTTTCCGTTGCATTAAAGAAGTAAATAATTTCAGTATAGTATTTAGATATAATCTATGTGCTTAGTTTATTGGTCTTAAGAAATTTACATGGTATTAGAGTTCTTGCTCCGAGAGAAAAGCAAATCTAGTTGATATAGTGTAGATTTTCACAGCAAGCTTGAAGGACAAAGCTCGGGACAACCATGTCAGTCATCAACGTAAAGGTTGATGATCGACTTGATGGGGTCCCAAATTTTCTGCCTTGGAAGACAAGACTGATATTGCTCTTGAAGGAGCAAGAGTTGTGGGAAGTTGTGTCCAACCCTCCTCCAGCTCCAGTGCAGACCTCCTCAGGGAGTACACCAGTAGTGGTAGAACCTGCAATACATGCTACCTGGGATAAGAAGGATATAAAGGCATAGAGGGTAATCCTTGAAGCTGTCAAGGATCATCTGATCCCACATGTGCCAGAGAAGGCCAGTTCCAAGGAGATGTATGTACTATGATGCCCTAGTATCACTTTTCCAAATTGATAACATGAGTCAGAAGATGATTCTCAGAACCAAGATCAGAAAATGTAGAATGACCAACTCCGACAATGTGACTAGCTATCTTATGAGGATCACACAGATCCGTGACCAACTTGCAGCTATTGGGGAAGCTGTATTGGATGCAGAGCTAGTGAATGTTGCTCTGAATGGGTTCATCAAGTCATGGGGACCATTCATCATGGGCATATGTGCTAGGGAGAAACTTCCCAAGTGCGAGAGACTCTGGGATGACTGCATTCAAGATGAGTCTCGTAGAGAGTATAGACCCAACAAGCAAGGAGGAGGTGGAGGAGATGAAAAGTTAGCCCTTGTCAGCAAAATCAAGAAAGGCAAAGGGAAAGTTTTTGTCAAGAAGGGTGACAGTTAGGGAGAGGGCCAACAGTCTGGGCAGAAGAGGGACATGAGCAAGATCAAATGCTACATTTTCCATAAGAATGTCCACTTGACCTCTCAGTGTCTACAGAGGAGGAAAGGCAAGTTGCAGTCTGTTGAAACGACAATGGAGGCACAGTTGAGCGAACTTGCATCCAAGTTCGAGAATGATTTTTCATTCGTGTCTTGCCTTTCTACCAACACTACTCCCAGTAGTGCTTGGTACTTGGACAATTGTGCATCCCACCACATGACATAGGCCAAAGAGCTATTCAGCAACGTATCGGAGGAGTACTTAGAGCTTCACTTACAACTTGGCAACAATGCCAAGTATCCAGTGAAGGGTCAAGGGACAGTGCAGTTCCAACGTGAGTCAGGAGGATCCTTTGATGCACAAGAGGTACTGTATGTACCTGGTTTGAAGAAGAACATGTTGTCCATCTTAGTCATGGAGGAAAAAGGTTATGAGGTGAACTTCTGGGGAGGGCAGGTGCTCATTTTCCCAGAGGAAGCCACTCCAGACACTGCTTTGAGGATTGGAGTTTGGGATGGGAACCTTTATAGACTTTAGGGCCAACCTGTTCATGCATTAATTTGCACCAGTGAGAGCTTGTGCGAGCTCTGGCACAGGAGGATGGGGCATCTCTATCACAAAGCTCTACCATTATTGAGACAGATGGTTACTGGGCTTCCAGACTCTAGTTTGGATCATTAGGGGGTGTGCAGAGGCTGTGCGCTTGGCAAGAATGTCAAGGCACCTTTTCCTAGTAGCGAGACTCGATCCAAGGGCATCTTGGATCTGATCCATTCGAATGTGGGAGGGCCTATATCAACAACTTCAGTCAAGGGAGCATCCTACTATGTGACCTTCATTGATGACTTATCTAGGAAGACCTCGATCTACTTCATGAAGACCAAGGACGAGGTCTTCAATCTCTTCCGAGCCTTCAAAGCTTAGGTGGAGAACATGACAGGAAGGAAGATCAAGGCATTGAGGACAGATAACGGGGGTGAGTTCACCTCTACAGAGTTCATTGATTTTTGCAAGGAGACAGGAATCAAGAGGGAGAAGACAATGCCCTACAACCCACAACAAAATGAGGTTGGAGAGAGGAAGAATCGGTTGATCATCGGTGTAGCAAAGGCCATGATCCATGATCAAAGCTTGCCTTTGTTTTTGTGGGTCGAGGCATGTGATACAACTGTGTATTTGCAGAACATGAGCCCACACAAGATACTGGAGGATAAGACACTGGAGGAAGCCTTCACATGCAAGAGACCTGAGATAGGACATCTCAGGATTTTTTGTTGTCTAGTCTATATCCACATTCTTTTGGAGAAGAGGACAAAGCTGTAGCCCTTAGGAGAGAGGGGCATCTTGGTGGGATACAACAAGGATTTGAAGGCTTATAGAGTCTTCCTGACAGAGCAACGAAGGACAGTGGTGAGCTGAGATGTCAAGTTTGAGCAGAACTTGGCATCTAGGAAATTTCAGGATCTACCAGTAGTTGCAGAAGGGTCACAGGAGGTGGACCCAAAGGATGAGTCAAGAGCAGAGACTTCCAGTGAAGGGAGCCAGACTCCAATGGAGGTGGAGGAGTAGTCAACCCCTTCAACTTTAGTTAGGAGGCCCAGGTGGTTTGAGCATAACGTGCGGGACGCTCGAGAGCATGTTGAGCCTACCAGGACCACATTTCAGGAGAGTTGGCCTCCTCGACAGTTTTCGACGTACATGGATTTGATGACCAACATCATAGACTTAGAGCCTTCCAGCTTTGAGGAAGCAACCAACCAAAAGGTGTGGAGAGATGCCATGATGGAGGAGCACAACTCCATCACGAGGAATGATGTCTGGGAGATTGTGTCGAGGCCAGAGGGGTTTGAGGTGCATGCCAAGGAGACACATGTGTGTAGGTTGAAGAAAGCCCTGTATGGACTCAATGAGCCTGGTACTCCAGAATTGACAGTTATTTGCAGGGCATGGGCTTCACCAAGAGTGAGGTAGATCCCAACTTATACTTCTTGTTGGTTGGATTTGAGGTTCTCATCTTGGTGTTGTATGTGGATTATCTCATTATGACAGGTGCAGAGAGGTTGATTGTAGGGTGCAAGTTAGACTTAGCGTCATAATTCGAGATGAAGGATATCAGACCAATGCATTACTTTCTAGGACTTGAGGTTTGGTAGTGACCAGGCGAGATGTTCCTTGTACAGGGGAAGTACACTCTGGAGATCCCGAAGAGATTCAGGATGGAGGAGAGCAGACTGATGGCCACTTTGATGGTGACCAACTCGAGGAAGATTGATTCTTCAGATTAAGAGTTGGTAGACCCCAGACAATACCGACAACTGATTGGTTTGTTGATATATCTGGTCAATACTCGACCAAACATTTGTTTTGTTGTTAACACCTTGAGCCAATTCATGGTGGAACCGAGGGAGGTTCATTGGGTGGCAACAAGCATGTGCTCATATACTTGTAGGGCACAATAGGATATGGGTTGCAGTAACTTGGTGGTGATGGTGTGAGGTTGCAGTGGTACTTAGATTCAGATTGGGTAGGTAGTGATATAGATCGGAAGAGCACCTTTGGGTGTTGTTTCAGTTTGGGGTCATCAATCATTTTCTGGTTCAGCAGGAAGCAGACCTTAGTAGCATTGAGTTTAGTTGAGGAAGAGTACATGGCGGCCAGTCTAGCTAGTTGTGAAGCCATTTGGATTCTCAAGCTACTCACAAGGATTGTTTGGTCAACAACTTGAGTCGACCTTGATCCACTGTGATAACCAGAGTTGTATCAAACTCTCGGAGAATCCAGTTTTTCATGATAATTCGAAGCACATTGAGATCAAATATCATTTCATCAGGGACAGGGTGTTGAAGGGAGCAGTCAAGCTCCAGTATATTCCTATAGATGAGCAGTTGGCAGACATCTTCACCACGCCCTTGGTAAAGGGCAAGTTCATCTTCTTTAGAGACAAGCTTAGAGTGGTGGAGAATACCTTCTTCGCTAAGAGGGAGTGTTAAAGTTTGTAGCTCAGATAGGTATTTCCACAAGTGTGTCTTATTGTGGAAATCACCATTAAATGTATCCTATGCTTTTTCATAGTTCACTTTATTAATTAATTAATAAAGTGAACGCCTTTTTATAAAGTGATTTTTAATTAATAAAGTGACTTAAGTTAAGCCACTTAATGATTTAATTAAAAGAGAGCCATTGATCTCATGGTTAGATCTCAACCGTTGAGATTAGGTAAATGAATCAAGTCTAAGTTATAAAAAGACAACAAGGGGCAGCGGACAAGACACAATGATTATTCACAGTGAGTGAATAAAGAGGAGAGGGAGAAGACAGAGTTGTAGCAACAACAACAAGTCGAAGGCAACAGTTCAGCTGCACGCTTACCAAGGCAGAAGAGGCTGTACAACAGACAGTACAGTCGTACTGATCTGTATAGCCACGTGTGCAGCAGGTTGGCCACATGTGGGAGCCGCTCTAATTAATTTAGCAGCAGAACAGTCTGTACAGTAGGTCGTACGGATGTCCTCAACGATCAACAACACGCTAATTGAGGAGCTTGGAATTAACAGGTTTGCAGTGATTTTTGGTTCTATTTTCAGAGCCATTTTCCGTGTTAAGGGAGCTCTTGTAAGTTCTGAAGAATATTTGAATGAAGAACTAATATTGAAGAGCAGAAAATTAAATTGTATAGTGTGTGGTTTGCTTTTCTAGTTTCCTTTGCATTAAAAAAGTAAATAATTCAAGCATAGTATTTAGATCTAATCTATGTGCTTAGTTTACTGGTCTTAAGAAATTTACACCTGCCTGGAACAAGAACAATTTGCAACATATATATATAAGATATATATATATATAACAATTACTTAACTAAAGTATGCAACAATGAGCTCTTTGGACATTGGACAGGTCAAATTACATTGGTTGTTACAAATTTGCAGCAGCAAACAATTATACAACAACAAATAGATGATTTGAGAACATGTTGTTAGGCCATGAAAAGTAAGCATTTAATCAATAGAATATTATCCAATTGCTAGAGATGATTTCTGAACAAGTTAGGCCACTCATATTTAGGTGTATGCAGCAAATTAAGACAATTTTTAGTGGCTGTAGCAAACTTTTGTAACAACAACAATAATTATTGTGAGTTTGCTAGAGTTAGGGTTAGTAGAGTTAGTGTAACACTTGAGAGATTTAGAAAAATGACTTTAACAACTATTTTCACCATAAGATTACTTCTAGATCAATGTTGTTGTCATTCTAGGGCCTATGGAGTCTCAAATGCATCCAAACTTGAAGATTGATCTAATTGAAACCAAAGAGGCCCTAAGGTGTAAGCATGTTTGGGCCTTGTTATCGCACAGGTTGTAGGTTGGGAAAAGCCCTACCAATTGGCGACAACTTAGAGAGCACCTACCCACTGTCATCTTAGGCAAGTGTTCCCGTCACTTTAGAGGTGAGATAGTCACCTCAAGGGGGGAATCCCGGTGACCCTAGGGGGGATTGAGGTGGAAAATGTGATGTATGAATAGATGCCCCTAAGGTTTCCAATGCTTTGAGTAACCTGCCAAGAGTGAATACCTGCTTGAGACACAAAGAGAACCAAGTATATGATATAATATGTTAGGTGGACAAGCAAATTAAGCTTGCTGTCCCTAATTGCAGCAACAATCAGTGATATATATCAGCATATAAAAGATAATAAGAGCTGCAAAATAAGTGCTAAAAGTCTAGTTAAGTAAGCAAGAGACAAGCTAGTAAAAACTAGTTTAACTCAGAATGAAAGAGCAACACTTTAGCATAAAAGCAAGGCTGCAACAAGCTTACTGCAGTGATATTTATCAGCCTTATGGCTGTAGCAAGCCAAGCCAAATAACAGAAAATTCAGCCAATGGAAATCACTTCAAACTAGCTCAAAAATTGCTCTAGGGTTAGTAGTTTATTAGGGCAAATTTATAGCCAATTCCGAGGGTTAGTTTAGGCGTTATTTAGGGTTAGAGGGTTAGATTTCTGCAGCTCTAATGGCTGTAGGTTAGTGTTGTAACAACAACAAGTTATAGTGGGTGAAAGAGGACACCTCAATGAGACAAGATAGCCTAGGGCTCAAGGAACAACATCCAAGTGAGAGAACTTTAAAACTTCAAATTTTCACATTTACTAATGCAACGTTTTATTTCTCCAATGCAACGACTAATGCCTTTGATTATGGGTTAATGGGGTCGAAAGAAAAGAGCTAGAGCTACTACCTCCTTTCAGGTATAAATTATTTTATTCCCCAAGGCAAGTAACCTTAGCTAGGGTTTAAAACTAAGGGGTGTATGCCCTTATACTTCCTTAGCAAACCCTTGCAAACAATAATTCTATGCTTAATATTTATGGTGGAGCTAAAGTAGGGGTGTATGCACTTATACTTCCTACTTAGCCTTAGCAAAATCAAACTTGAGCTTGAATTACAAATGATAGCAATAAGTAAAAGTCTTACCAATCCAAATAACAACAAGATAAACCATAGCATGCCAAGATAAACCACCACAATAGCAAGAAAAGACCTCCAAGAGCTAGCGCATCATCACCATACCATATCACACGATAACAAAAAGCCTCAAGGGTAGCGAAAATTTCAGTCCTTAGCTCTTCACAATGGGAGAGTTATGATTCAAAATGAGATCTTGTAATCTCTATTTATACAAAATGTCTATCACATAGTTTGTCCACATTAGCAAGGGTAAAACATAAGACAAGGGGTCCACAACCCTTATCTTACCCCTTGCAACAAAATAATATTAAACAATTCACTTAAAATTCACTTTTACACAAAAAGAAACCCTAGAATAGGTGACGTCACCCCTTTAGGGGATGTTTTGGCACTTTGAAGAAGTCGTTGGGGTAGTAGATGCATGGCTAGGCCTCCAAAGGCCACTTTTCATTCATCCAAGTCTTCTCTTGATGGTCTTCAAGCTTCCTTCCTTCAAAACGTGGCACATGTCATCAAGCAACACCTTCACCACCAAACCCTAGCCCTTTAGGTGACGTCAAGTTTCTAAAAGTGACGTTTTGTCTCTCCTAAGAAAAACGTTTGGCATGTAAGGGCTAGGTCATGTCATCCATGATGTCTTCTAAGGTACGTCTCTGTCATCCGACATGCGGGCCCTTGGCATCCAACCTGTGGGATTCAAGCCCCATGGAAGCCCAAGTTAGGCTTGTTCTTCCAAATTGTCCACCAACTAGGTCCTGCAAAGACAAATAAGCACACCCTCCAAGGATCTCAAGTCATAATATCATGGTGAGTAAATCAAATCAATAAATGAGCCACCTAAGCATGTGCATCAAGGATTACTCGGTCAAACAAGTAAGTGCTCAAAGACATTATGCAACTTGCCAAGCTTGGATATGGGAGGGTTGACGAGGTGTCCTATTGGGTAGATCTTTCCCTAGGTCAAGGAGTGTTTCCCAAGTGATCCCTCTCTAAGCCATGTGAAGTAGATGAAGTGGTTATGGATCAAGACTCACTGGGCATGGGGTTCATGACATACAAGGGGTTGTAGTGTCTCATTCATGGGTGCCTTTGTAGTGGGTGTGTGGCACCTTCGTTTGCAATGCACTTTTTCCAATCCCATCCTCTTGCCATTCTTTGTTTCTTTCATGTTTTAAAGGATGAGTTGAAGGCCATTGTCTTGGCTTGGTGTCTAGATAATGACAATGTCACTCACAAATGCCTTGCGGAAATGATAAGGTTGGCTCGTGATGAGACCCCCTTTCTCTTAGTTGTGTAAGTGAGAGCCACTACCCTGGCTTGGTGACCAGATGATGGTAATGTCATACCGCTAGATACCCATGATCATGATAGGCCTACTCATGATGAGACCTCCTATCCTCCAAGTTTCCAACTAACCTCTTAAGCATTCACTATCTTTTATTCTTGTGGGTCCCCCTTTTCTTATAGAGAAGCATTTCATTGCTTTCTTGGGGGATCTCTGGATGAAGCATCTGGAAGGTTTATATATAGGCTTTTATCTTTTTAGCCAACAACAATCCCTTTAGGCCTTCAACCCCCTTTCCCATGGAATGAGGGAGAACCCCTTCTTGGGGCAATACACCCTAAAATCCTAAGAGACAAGGAAATGGGGGGTTTTAAGTGATGGAAAATGGTAAGGATGGTTGGGAACGATACGATGGCTCTTCAAGGGAGTTCCTAGTAGCAAACCCATTCCCAAGGAAGACCACTTACTAGGGCACAATGTCAACCACCAAGGTGTGACGGGGCAAAAGGCATAATGTCCAAGCATATGTCATGGAATCTAAAGCAGTCTAAGATACAACATACTCAAAATGCCTCAAATATTGAAATGACACTCACCATAATACCTGACTTGTACCTCATGGAGCAAGGCCTAGTGCCTTTCGTAAGCCAACTGGTGTGGTGGATGCCATCTGAAAATCCTGACCTCTGTGGTGGTGAGAAGGGCCTCCATTTGTGCAAGTAGACACTGCTAGTCATGTAGTCTCTTAACACTCCATATATTCAACTTGAGGGCCTCGAGACATGATCTCCTTAGTTATCCCACTAGATGGGGATAAGAGGCCTTAGGCTTTAGACTTCGAGGAAAAGGATATCTAGGGTGCAAGCACGTTTGGGCCCTAGATATCGTTTTTCTCTTCTTGTAGCTTCACTTAGGTCAAAGATCAACTGTCTAGGGATAAAATCCTAAAGTGCTATCACTTTAGGGCTTTAGGCTTCTAGCCCTAGCAAGGATGTTTCACCAACTTGGACAAATAAAAAATTGTGAGGGAAGAAACACTTATGTTCCCCTCTTTGGGTTTCAACAAAACATGACTTCTTGCAACAACATAGCAATTTCACCATTTACATCAACAAAATACCATAGAATTGCAAAAACTTACTTACTTTATCCAAGAAACCAAGAGTATTAAACCCTAATTGTAGAAATATCCATCCAAAATCATCAAAAGCATCCACAAGAGACCTCCTTCAAGCATAGCGCATAATAGAGAATGACCAATAGCCCACAAAAGGGCAAAAATTTCAGAGTAATTACCCCACAAAGGTGAGGAGTTGTGATGATGAAATGAAAGGCTAGCGCAGCTAATTTGTCCACTAAACATAACATTCATTCATAAAAAGTGGGGCCGACCCCTCATTTTTCCTTCACAAAATGCTAAATGCAAAAATACATCATAAATGGACCACATGTGTAAGACGTCAAGCCTTCTTAGGCAAGGTGGAGGCCTCCAAAGGTCACGTGGCACCAATCAAGAGTGAAGTGATGGAAAACAATGTCTCTCCTCAGCCAAGGTGCCAATCATCATCGGTACCCCAACTGTCCATCAAACCCTAATGCCATGAAACCCTAGAATATGACGTCATAGTCAATGGAGGGTGATGTCAAGGGTTCGAGGTATTGCATCTAGGCTGGAGGGAGATGCATCTCGTCTCTTCAAGGTGTTCGACTGTCTGCTGCTGCAACATCTCTGATCTAGTGAATAATAAGCCCTAGGGTGCTTTGCCCGGCCTATGGGCTTCCATCCCATCTATTTGCCATCATGATTGAATCTACTCAAACCATGCCCATTTGTTCATCGTCCAAGGTCCCAAGGATGTGAGAGCTGATGTCTGAGGGTGGTGAGTCACTGGATGGCTCACTGCTCTTCATCACACATGCCAAAGTCCTGCAATAAAGGCATAACGTCCTTGGTACAGGCCCAGGATGTCCCTCAAAGAACCATGTCAGGGCCATCCAAAACAAAGCAGAGTATAAGACAGGGTTTGCCATTGTTCACAAGAAATATTAGTCCTTAAAACATGCAAAGTAAGTTGTTACTTAAGATATAAGTTGTTGATGAAAAGGAATGGCTATCGTAGTACCAACATTTTTGAATCTTGCTGGGCTAAAGCAAGATAGGTGGGATTGTTACCCTATCTTTATAGCCTTTTGCAAAAATATCAATTAGTCCTCAAGAAATATGTTCTTGGGCCTAATGTTGTCTTTTATGTTATGTTATGACAAAGAAATAAGAAATGCTTGTATCAAAAAATTATAACAAATTTAATGAACAATCATAAAACAAAAATCTAAAATAAAGATTACAAATGTAGTCCAAAATGAGACTCGAAACCATCAAATGATTTTATTAATTCAGTTTTGAAATGCAACCAAAAACATTCTTTCATACCCTAGAATGGGTAAGGACCAGAATAAGACTTAGAAGTCAGAGGTGGAATGCTACATCACACAGAGACGACTGGTGTCTTCTAAGTAAAACCAAGTTTGAGAAAAACTGGATCAACAAGCCACAGTATGCCACTGTCTTGACTCTTAAAAAAATTCCTAATTAGCATTGAAAAATTAATTCATAAATCCAATAAAAATTTATTCACTATCAAAAACAGATGATCAACCTTCTGAAGCATGTCAACAATCTATGCTTCTTGGTCCTTATTGCCACCTTCAGTAAGACCATGCTATCAACAAGCAATTTTTAGCTTTTAAGTGATTCAGAAATGAATGAAGTAGTAATGTGATCTCACTCTAGAGCAAGAGCAAACCTTATCAGAGTTTGTGCTTCTATCTCTCTCTCTTTGCTTGTCCCTCATGTTTACCTTTTATTCTCCAAAAGTAGTTTGGGTGGTTCCAACTATTTTTAGTTAAGTTACTTAATAACTTTTAGTTAGATAGGGACAACTCATAATTAAATACTAATAGTTAATGATAAGGGCATAATAAATATTAACCAATAGGTGGGGACCTCCTAAACAGTCTTATTGTTTAATTTTCAAAATATTTCATTGTACCTCCATCACTAAATATGCATTCCACGTCATTCAAATATCATCATTCATACACATGTAAAATCAACCCAAAATGCAATATTTCAAAAATACACTTGTGACTCCCGCATATCAAATATATGTGTGTGTATATATGCTCCAAAAAATAAATATGTCAATCTGCTGTCTAAAAACGTTTGCTGTCCAAAATGAGTAAAATCTGTCCCAATAGTCAAAATAAAATAGCATGATAAAATCAGAAATCATGTTTTTTGTGTGAGGCAGTCCGCTTCTGTCCACTTTCCTGGGACTTTGTTACCTTGAACACTTGTGAATCTGCCTTGATAGGCATTTTACCTTTTGCTGTTGATGCCTCTGGGTACATATCTCTAAAAGCAATGTGTTTATCCTCGTGTTTGGGGTGTAGTGGATGGGATGTAATTGAGTGTGAAGATGTCTCAGATTGATTGGACTCAATTGAATGGACAGGTTGTTTACTTTTACTAGGTTCTGGTTCTTGGGCCTTGAAATTCTTGGGCAACGCATGTGAAGCAATAGAATCAACAAGTTGAGCAGGTTGCTCAAAAGGAGGTGGTGGCAATAGTAAAGAAGTTGTAGGCCATCCATCAAAACGAGGGGGAGGAGGATGTACAATATCGTTTTGGCCATCATTGACAGGAACCTCAAGTGGTAAAGACATGTGTGGTTGCACTGGTATGCCAAAAATGCTAGGATGAGGATGTAAAGGTGGTCTTTCAGGTGGAGGAGGAGGTTGGAAAGCTCTCTATCTGGCTAAGTTCAAGAAACCTGTCTGTAAGAGTCGATTAAACTCTTCGGAATCTGCATCAAAATGAATAGAGAACCTTAATCTTTTATTCCCTCTTCGCCAAAAATCATTTGTTCTCCTGTCTCTATTTCCTCTGCCATAGCTGCCTCTACTGAATAATCTCATCTATTTAACATAAGACTAAATTAGAGTATGCGCATAGTAGCAAGTAAAACATCAAATACAATTTGCATTGTCATAATTTTAGAAATAGCTCCGACTCGATCAACAAGCAAGCATGCAGTCAAACAAGGGTAGAGGAAAGGTAACTTCAAATACAAATATTTTAGCCCTGCTTCAAAATATTACAACCTCATATAACTGATGTTTGTTTTAAGAACATGGGAGTTACAATGTAATTGGGAATACGAGGGGTTTTGTAATGCATCAAAAGTGAAAACAAATCATAAGGGGGTAGTGTTACATGTTCAAAATAACAACACATCAATCATCGATCATTTTGCAATATCCCAATGTCTGTTAATAATCATCTCATGAATGCCATGTCAAACACATCTTCATTAACTGCTAGCATATTCACTGTCCATATCCAAAGAAACCTTTGAATTTGTTTATGTATCAGGGGGAAAAGATATGAATTAAAAATGAACATGGTATTTGGGAATCAGGAACAATTTATGTAAAATGAGAGTATGAAGGGGATTGACCCTAAAAACATAATGAGCGATCAACTATTCTCCACAATTGTATGACTTTCATCCAAATCATAATTCATTAAAGAACAATCATCTGGTAATATATCCTCTTCCATTTTTTCCCTTAACCATAAATTCAATCAATCAAAATATATTTTTGCTGTCAAACTATCCATGCCAAACTGATAGAAAAACATTTCATATTTCATACAACAGGGGGAGAAAAGATTAATTTTATATGATACATGTTCCTGGGGAATTTAAGGAATGATGAATGAAAAGTGAAAGTATGAGGGATTTGATACTGTATGTAGAAATAAAAACATTCTCTAATTCTTAGATAATCTAGCCATACTCAAATCTGTATGCCTCGGAAACCAATGACCAGATCTCCTTTAAAGTTTAACTACTTATTCCAAATAAACTCTGCATTTACCAGGCAACTTAATGTCTACACAGAGTTTCCGTATCATGGCTTTTAATGATCATCAAATAACTTACAACAAAGCTTATAGCTAATCGAATATGCCAAACAAAAATTGATGCAAATATTTCAAGACCAAAAATAACATGGTATGACCAGTCGAATCTTTCCTTGGGATACATTATTTCCCATGAGCCATAAAAACATAACACATGTTAAAATCCTTTCTTACAAATGTTTCTTCAATCAAACCAGGTGAAAGAGCCTTGAAATATTTGTGCATATAGCTCATGCCACGACTGTATATACCAAAATTGATGAGGTTTCGAAACTTGATAATGATACCCTTTTATAACCTTGTTCGTTCATTCATATAAACTATCAACATTGGCCTTTTACTTAAATATTTTTTGAGTAATGAATGCAGAGGTATCAGGCTTAGGAAGATATTCATAGCCTTCATAAGTTTGAGCTTAAAACAAGACATCTTCATGTCATGCATAGGACTTAAAAGTCCGAAAGGATATGGCCAAATAACTCTTCGATCTCAGAGTTGGGATGCCAACAATAGGGTTTTAAATTTACACAAATCAATGATAGGATAACGCTTAGGGAAGTTGTTTGTAACACACAGTCGAATAGAGCTGTAGGATATCTTTTGAAAGACATGGGTTCGAAACCCTTTGAGAAAAAAAACTAACATGCATGTAGAACAAAAAAAACATGGGTCTTTTCCAAATTTTCTTGTTCAAGGCTTCAAGTATTGGCGAGTGGAAAAGGAGGTTGCAATAGAGCATGCATTTAAAAAAACAACAGGAAGGATATTGTACCAAATCGAAAATGAGCCATTTACAATGAATTCACACAATTTGGACTGGAATAATAATTTTTAGGACAAGGGTTATTGCTAGAACAACGAAACGAGGAGTATTCTCTTTGGAAGTGACAAAATGAGTTCAAGAAGATGGTCGAAACAAGAACACTCATTTATTAGTTAAGCAGAGCCATTTCAAAAACTATTATTGCAAACAAAAGAATATGCATTTGATGGGTACGAGCTAAAATAACCATACCTTTTCTTGGTGCTTCAAATACCTTTGAAAAACAAGTGTCTCAGCTAACGCAGCTACCATAGTCGAGCTTTGGAACAAGGGTGTTGTTAAGGTTTAAGGTAATATTAGGTTTCTTTTCAATTTACTACATAACCATAGCATAGATAGGATCACTGAGAGAAACACAATCACAAGATACACAACATTTTTCCTGGGAAACCCTCATGGGGAAGAAAACCCAACAAAAACTTCCTTAATATAGATAGCCAATACAATGCCAAGACAATAAACCAAACACTAGAGAATATCCTCTACTAAGCAATGCGCCTCTCTCTCTTCCTTCTTTCGGCAACCGACAATTGCAGTTTCCTTCAAACTTGCACACTAGATGAGTGAGTTGAGTGAGTGAACAAATGAGGCGTTGGCTTCCTTTATTTATACAAACTGGTAGGTGCTGAAAATGTGTCTCTTCGCTGGGCAGGGCCAACTTGTCTTTCTGAGTGGTTAAAACCACTTTAATTTCTTGGGGCCCGACTTCTCAATTTGCATAATACAATTAGGGTTTGACCAATCCGCAAAAGGGGATTTGGTCAATTACAATACCCAACACGATCAATCCACAAAAGGGGATTGATCTAATGAATAATAAATCAATAATAAGTAGAATACTCTTTGCAGTTACAATATTTCAACACTCCCCCTTAACAAGAAGGGTATTCTACAAC
>JZKD02S2389928.1:234556-251275 GCA_000966675.3 Picea glauca | reverse complement strand
CTGCGCGAAAAAAATGGGCTACCATTCATGCATTGTTGGCCTTGGAAGCACAAAATAGGTGGAAGATTCATCACATGGATGTGAAGACAACTTTCTTGAATGGAGATTTGAAAGAGAATGTCTACATGTTTCAACCAGAAGTATTTGTTGTGAAGGGTCAAGAACATAAGGTATGCAAGCTCATCAAGTCTCTATATGACCTAAAGCAATCACCTCACTCATGGTATGAAAAGATAACTAAGCATATTTTGAAGATCAATTTCAAGCATTTTAATTTTGATGATGCAACTTTGTTTGTCAAGAAAGTCAACAAAATTGTTTATATCTTGTAGTGTGTGTAGATGATATTTTGATAACATGGAACAATGAAACATATATTGCATCCATAAAGAAAGAATTGAAGAAAGGTTTTGAGATGATAGACATGGGACATATTCACTATTACTTGGGTATTGAAGTAACTCATAATCCAAAGCATGTATCCATCTCCCAAAAGACGTACATTGGAGAGTTGTTGAAATTTTTTGTCATGGTTGATTGTAATCCTTTATCTACTCCAATGGAGTTAAATTTGAAGCTAACATCAAAAGAAGGGAATGAATTTGACGATGCAACCAAATATATGTCTTATCTACCTTACCACTACTAAACCAGATATTTGATTTGCAGTTGGGATCCTTTCTAGGTTCATGCAAAAACCTTGTGAAGGACATTAGTGTGTTGCAAAGAGAGTTCTAAGTTACTTGAAGGGAACTCAAGAATTTAGGCTCAAATTCTCTAAGGTGGAGGACTTCAAACTAGTTGGACATATAGATTTAGAATTTAACGGGGATAAGGAATATGGAGTGTCTACTTCGTGATACCTCATGACTCTTGGATTAGCAACTATATCTTGGAGATCACACAAACAGTCTGTTCCATCAAATTCCACTTGAGAGGTAGAGTATGTGGTTGCTATAGAGGTAGAGTATGTGGTTGTTACAAAGACAGAGTATGTGGCTACTGTTGATATTATGGTATCTGCGGGAGGTATTAACCTCCACGTGTAACCCTGACAAGAATAGAATATTTCAGGAAGCAAGAAGAAACCCTAAAGCTTTGGACATAACCCTAGAAGACAAGTCAACTAAAGGAAATATTTAATATTGTGTTTTTAGCCTCCAGAATGAGAAGTTGGCCCAGACAACTAAGGAGGAGCAATATAAATACAAGATGCAGATCTCATTTGACACACACAACTCGCAACTGCAGAAATGTAAGAGTGTGCACTGTAGAAATTGAGTAAGTGCGCACGTCTGGAGAGTAGCTGCATCTGCAACTACTGCAACTTGTATTCTCGGTTTAGGCTTGGAATTTCTATTGGTTATGGTTTGGACTTTATGCCTTGTGTGCTAGCTCTGGAGAGAGGTACGCTACATTGATTGGCTATTAGGCCTAAGGCTTGCTTCCAGAATTATTCTCTGTCAAGGTTAAGGTGCTCGGGGGTGGCTTCAACCCATGATTGGGTGACAATATTGCTATATTGTCTATGGTTAAACGAGCACATCTATTATTTCTAACAAGTTATGGGACCACACTATCTTCGGACAGTCTAACCACTGGAAGATATATTGGGATGATTTGCTCAGTTACAGTTGCAGTTGCAGTCAGTTTTTGCTGCAACAACGAAACCCTAACCCTCTTGTTGAGGCACCTTAAGTGAAGAGATTGACCTAATTTATGGATAGCCTAGTGCGCCCTAACATAGCACATCCCCTCTTACTCTCAGCAAGATAAGACGCCAACTTTGAATTTTTGGTCAAAGTCAAAGGTTGACCAAGTTAAAGTCAAAGGTTGACCAAGTCAAAGCAGTCATGACTTACTCTATGAAGTCAAAAAACAAATTAGAAGGGGCTTCTAACTTCAGAGCATGGAAGACAAGGATTGACCTCTTCCTTGCCAAGAATAAAGTGTTGGATATTGTGAAAGGAAAGATTGTAGAACCACAGTTTGAAGAAGGAAAAGAGAAGGAACCTCAAAACGTTGCAATTATGGAGAAGTTCAAGGACAATGACATCAATGCCATGAGTATCATAGTGGGCTCTGTAAAATACCACTTGATACCCTACATCTCTTATCTTGACTCATCTAAGAAGATGTATGATGCCCTAACTAATCTCTTCTCAATCAAAAACATTGGACAAGTAATGAGTCTAAAGAATGAGCTTCGTGACATGAAAATGAATGATGATGAAAGCATAACATCATACTTTGTGAGAATCTCTCAATTAAGAGATCAACTACAAGCTATTGAAGAAATCATTTCAAAGAAGGAATTGGTAAATATGGTACTCAATGGTCCTCCCAAGACACGGGATGCATCTGCCGCAAGCTTGAACAAAAGGAAGGAGTATCCCACATTTGAAGAACTTTGGACTTGCTGTGCACAAGAAGAATCAAGGATTAACGCAAAAGAGAAATCCCAAAAGAAATACGATGATCAAGCTTTCACAACAAAGTTCAAGAATTTCAGGAATAAGAAAAAGTTTGGCTCAAGGAAGAAACCAAATCAAGAAAAGGATATGTAAAAAATACAATGCTTCAACTGTCGAAAATATGGTCACTATAGGAACCATTGTCTTGAGTTAAAGAAAAGGAAGGAAAAAAATTAAGCAACAGTTGCCGAAGAAAGGGAATCCTCAAAGAAAGTCAAGCATGATAAAACACAATTCGTCTTCTAAGACAAGGTAACAATATTCTTCAAAACCCTTGTATATATCATATTTACATAGTTCCTATACATATCATGTATATCTATTTCTTAGAATAAAATATGCTCAAGGGAAACAATGCCTATGGAAGAATAAAAGGATAAGGATTGTTATTACAATGACTACAAGTCAAGCAATACACATGAAAAGATGAAGTATGTTGACAATCTTTGGTAACAATTCTCGTGGAAGCTATTATATAAGTAACAATTGTCAGATAAGCTAAAATCAGAATCTAACTTGAAGAGACCTAGAAGAAGTCAAAACATAGGAAATTAGAAAAAGACTTGTGTCATCTTGCAGAAGGTAATAAGAATGAAGACGAAAGCATGGACTATCTTAGATGGAGGGAGATGATTACATAATTCCAAAAGAAGAGCATGCATGCATGCATGAAGTAAGGATTAGGAGGGATCTAATCCTAAATAATATGATCCATTGAGGATTATGAAGTATCTATCCATGTTCCCATTGAAAGTAGCAGCCATGAAAAACAACACATGTTCAGTTTGACTTTAGAAGAATTCTTCTTCGAAAAGAATCCTTAAAGTATCCTTGGTTGTCCATCTACATCCATGATCCTATGATGAAAGGAAAAAGTTGGAATCTTCAGGGCATGGAATCTATAGAAAACTCCATGGACCCAAGAGGTAAAGAGAAACATGAGGAAAAACATGAAGATTCCAAGAAAGAAAGAAAAGCAAGAACACACAATTATTATACCGAGAATCAAAAGACTACTAGCTTGGTTTGAACCCACTAAGAAACAATCAAACAAAAGAAATGGAAGTTATGATAAAGAACAGTGTATAGATAATATGAAAAAGACTTATGAATGGAAGCATTGCGAGATTTAGAACTAGAGGTTCTTCCAGAAGGAGGATAAGACTATGATAACAACTTGCTCCCGTAAACCAGATATACCTCTATTTGAGCTATTATATCTCTTCCAGTATCCATGGATTGAAGTTTACATCAGTTGGTTGTAAAAGACTTCTATCCCAATAGAGCATTTGAGGAAGAAGCTTATGTAAAGAAATCTCAAGGTCTTGAGGTATACCAGAAAGAGACCCATGTATGCAGATATAAGAAGACCTCGTATGGATTCAAACAACTTGATGTAGAGTATCTCATATACAACATAAGCATGGTGAAAACTTTCTATGACAGAGATGGTGTATCAGAATAGTTACTCACAAGTTTCGGATGATGGATTGTTAATCCATGGCAAACTCTCATGATGAAAGAAGAAGTGCTATTTGGATATGTTTCAGTTTGAGCCTTGCCACGATGTCATGAGCTAGCAGGAAACAAACGTGTTGAATTTCGACCATGATATATATTGTAATGATCAGAGCTACAGGAAGCCTTCATAGAAAACCAGTGTTCCATAATAGACCAAAGTACATTGAGATCAAGCATTACATTCTCCGTGAAGTCCAGAAAAAGAGAAGTGGTTCTCCAATATACCTCCACAGACAAGCATATAGCAGATATTTTGGTAAAACCTCTGTCCAAGATGAAAATTTTGCAAGTTAGGGCTCGTGGAGACGACTTCCTTATTGAACAAGGAAGAGATTACTCCCAGGTTGGGAGAGAGAACTGATGTGTTATTAATTTATGGACAGTCATTTTTCAGTTCGAAAAATGGTCCAGGATGAGCAATTCCTTTCCAGCTTGGAAAGTGGTTTGAGATTTCTGACAGACATGCATTTTCTAGTTCAAAAAATGGTCCAGATTGGATAGTCATTTTCGTAATGAAAATGGTTCGATAGATTGTTGATGTACCATAGACAACGATTCCCCTTGTGTCCAGTGTGGGGGAATGGTCTAGGACAATCATTCTTCTTGGCAGTCACTCTGAGTAGTGGTCAAGTAGAATGGTCTGCCTCGTTGGGCAGTCATTCTTTTGAAGTTCACAGTTGTGAGCAGTTTTGAAGAATGGTCTGTTTTGGAGGTTGGTGAAGGATAGTCATTTCCATTAGGAAATGGTCCAGACAATCATTCCCTAGGGAAGACTCATTCTATCCAGGTTGCACTATGATTAGTGTCGGAGGAATGGCCCAATTAGGTGAATGGTCCAGGTTCAACAATCAGGGACAGGCATTCCCTAGGGCAGACTCATTCTCTCCAAGTTGCACTATGACTAGTGCAGGAGGAATGGCCCAGTTAGGTGAATGGTCTAGGCTCAGAAATCAGGGACAATTATTCTTCTATGCTTGAGAAGAATAGTCCAGATATCCCATGGCTGATGTTTTACTTTCTGAGGGCATATGCTCTTCCATATCTCATAGATGTGAGTGGAAGAATGACCCATATGACTCAATTTATATCATGATATTGTTTCTATGCAGGTTGATATCAAATGATATGATTTCTATGGAGACTATATGTCTCTGGATAGTAGATGTATGCTACTGTGGTGGATGTGTTCCATTGGTTGTGACTATGTGTCATTGATTAAGTAGTTGTGTGCTACTTGGTGTGGTTGTGTACCACTGGATAGTAGTTGTGTACTACTATGGATAGACATAGTTGTGTTCTATTGAATGACATTGTTTTGATTGCCGTGTAGACTATCAGTAGTGTTGAAAATGATTATCAGCTAGATGGATAGTCAGTGTGCTAGTGGACAAACATTCTAAAATGATCTAGGAAATTTATTCTTCTAGGACGTATGTTTGGATTAGAAGAATAGTCCTTGTAGCCCATGGTGTGGCTTCCAACATCTTGTTGGAATAGTTATTCTTCTAGGACATATGTCTGGATTAGAAGAATGGTTCTTGTATCACTTTGTGGAATGAGTGACTTATTCAGTATCATGCCTGATTACTCAGATGGATATGGTTTCGAGAGATGATGTAGTTGATGCTATCATATAATATTGATGATGATGAGGGTGCTCGTGATTTAATCATGAGATAGCATGTATGGCTATGATGATGCTACCGATTGAATGGTATGTTTGTGCTCAAGACCATTGCTTTCAATACCTCCCTAGCTAGGAGGGAGTGTTTATATTATGGTAGTTGCGGGAGGTATTAACCTCCACGTGTAACCCTGACAAGAATATAATATTCTGGGGAGCAAGAAAAAACCCTAAAGATTTGGACATAACCCTAGAAGACAAGTCGGCTAAATGAAATATTTAATATTGAGTTTTTAGCCTCCAGAATGAGAAGTCGGCCCAGACATCTAAGGAGGAGCAGTATAAATATAGGATGCTAGATCTCATTTGACACACATAGCTTGCAACTGCAAAAATGCAAGAGTGTGCACTGTAGAAATTGAGTAAGTGCGCAAGTCTGGAGAGTAGCTGCAGTTGCAACTACTACAACTTGTATTCTTGGTTTAGGCATGGACTTTCTATTGGTTATGGTTTGGACTTTCTACATTGTGTGCTAGCTCTTGAGAGAGGTACGCTACATTGATTGGCTATTAGGCCTAGGGTTTGCTTCTAGAATTATTCTTTGTCAAGGTTAAGGTGCTCGGGGGTGGCTTCGGCCTATGGTTGGGTGAGAATATTGCTATATTATCTATGGTTAAACGAGCACACCTATTATTTCTAACAACTATTACATAGGCAATAAAGGAGATTGTGTGGTTCATGAAGATATTAGAGGATTTGCAGGAGAAACAAGTGGATTCTACTCCACTTTTGATTAGCAACACTTATGTAATCAAGTTGGTCAAGAATCTAGATTCCATGATCGAGCAAAGCACATCAACATGAAGTACCATTTGATTCAACATCAGAGGCCAAGACCATTCATTTGATACATTATTCCACAAGTGATCAAATTGAAGACATCTTCACCAAAGCACTTGGAAGAGAAAAGTTTGAAAAGTTAAGAAAGATGTTTGGACTTACAAACACCCCTTTGGATTAGGGGGGGGGGGGATGTTCGATACCTAATCCTTGGGATTATGGTATATTGTAAATACAATTATCATTAATTTAGGAGAAACATGAAGAGTCATAGGTGAATAGGAAGAGTCACCGGACCTCTTGGAAGATTAAACCAAAGGTCATATTTCATTGTATTCATGGCTCAATTTAATAAAATTCATTCAATTCATGGAGTTAATCAAGCTTGTCCCGTCGAGTTGTTACCACCTAAAGAAGCATAAATTCATGATTATGATAAGTGTATAAGCTAAAGAAGTATGGTGTGGAGAGTAAATTGTTTTTTGTTGCAAATCTTACCTTTGGAGCATCATTCTAGATATTTTTATGTGTATTTCTCCATTGAGGGTACCTTTCACACTCTCCAAGCTCGTCTTTCATATTTGGAGGGATGACTCATCATCTTGTGGACCTTTGATATGCTTTCCAAGGGATTGATGAGGTTTTTAAGAGGATTCCCTACACGAGATGTTGACACGTGGCATCAAAGCCCCATCTACAATGTCAAATGCACATTTCTAGGAGCATAGGCTACTTTGAAAGACATCCTCGTTTGGAAGGAGTTAATAAATATTTCGAGCCCACTCTTGCACGTGTATCAAAGAATTTTGGTTATATTTGGGAGAGGTTTCACTTCTTAGCGGATTAATCTAATATTTTATGGGAGAAGTGGTTAAAGACTTTGCTTAGAGAGCACCCTACCTAGAAAATATTACAAATGGAATTGTAGATCTCTTCAAAGCATCTTATATAATAAAAAACAACCCTAGAAGGATAGTACCCTATTATTAGGGTTTTCTAGTATATTTTTATGAACACTTTATTCATGGGTGGTTGAGGAAGAAAATCTATATAAGGTACTTTACCTCATTTGCAAGGTGTGGTTTTGAGTGGAGGAGAAGACCCGTAAAACACTATTGTTGTAGTTGTTAAGACACTTTGAGCAAATTTGGAGCTTTGATCTACATATTTTCTAAGAGTTGTTATATCTATGTAAGGTTGTCATTTTGTGTTTGTATTTACTTCTTTGCTTGAGTGTAACATAATAATAATAATAATAATAATTAAACATTATTAGCTAAAGGTCATAACCTTTCATTAATGGTCATCAAATTGCCCTATATGAACCCTTTCATTGTATTCATTCATATAATCTATTATCAACTATCATTCTATCTATATCCCCTTATCTCTATATATATATGGGGGTTTTCATTGCATTCATTCATATAATCTATTATCAACTATCCATATATCTTTATAAATTCTTATTCAATATATTTTATATCGGATTAAAGTTATTTATTTCTTTTATGATAGATATCCATAGTAAGAATCAGATTGATTCTTTACATTTGTATCAGAGCTTCGTCTCGATCAAACTTTTAACTACAAACAAAGTTTTTTCTAAAAATCTAGTTTTTGAACTCATATTGGCCATTTAAAACTCGCCGAGAAATATTATTCCACTGCAATACAAAAATAAATAAAGGTCACTACTCACAAGGGATAATTGGTAAAGGAAAAATAAAATTTAGATTTATGCTACATCTATTCTGCAATAAATAAGCGTGGTTGAAGAGAACTTCGGAAAGATAAACAATTTATTGACCTCTGCCAATAATAACAGAAACATCTGCGGGAAAGAATTCATACAGAAAATCACATAATACATCCGGGTGGTGTTAGGTGCAAGTTCGTATGACTGTTCCAGAGAATAGTTGAGATCTGGTCAACAAATACTCGCCACTGCTACAACATATTTGTGGGGAAGAGAGTTCGAAATTGCCACCGGAGATCAAACCGTGAATCACATTGTTCTCTTCGAAATTGCCACCAGAGATGAAACCGTGAATCTCAAAGGATCTAAAAAAAATTATTTCCAAGCTACCACTGTTACAATGGTTACAATTATTTCCTGGTAACCATTGTAACAGGAAGGTTTACGTATAAAGAACTTTTAATATCTATTTTTGAGATTAAAAATCGAAGGAATTGTTGAAGGAAATTTTTTTAACATGTGATTTGTCTTTACAAAAGGAAAATTACATCATTATTGATATTGTCAATCAATTATCAATTTTAGAGTCAAACCCGATGTTGGTATAATTTAGTTTAACTTGGTTAGAAACACTAAGTACTTTCATCTTAAATGCGAAAAAAAAGTTTTTGACGTTTTATTACAAAAAAAAGAAAATTACGCTCCAAGACATTTCAATGATGTCAGATTCATAAATTTCATAATTAGAAGATTCTAAAAATATTTCAAAAATGATCAACTAGGATGGTCAAATGATAGTACAAAAAATGTAGAAAGAATTTGAGAAAGTTGTTGCTAATAATGAGGAATAAATTTGTCGTCTCAAGAATCATAATCAAAGCTTGATTGCACAAATCAAGAAGTTAAAAAATGAGAAGAGATCACATAAAGAAAAGTTAGAACAACTTACCAGCAAAGAAGCAATGATCGATAAAGAAACAATGACCGAATATGTTGAAATAGAAAAGTCTTTAGTTAAAAAAATCCAAACTTTAGAAAAATGAACAAAATCAATCTAGTTGAATCACTAGAAGCATCAAAAGTCGAAGAAAGTTCTATCAAACAAAATTCACAAGAGATTTGGATGCCTTATCGTCATCCAAATCACTAGAATCGTTACAACCAATAACAAGATCAAGCGAAATATAAACAAGTTTCCATGAAAGTAGATTTGGAATGGATCACTCCCGAAAAGATGCAACATATTACTTCAGGGATTCAAAGATTATATCGGTTTTTTTTCAACTAAAAAAACAAAAGATCATGAGAAGACAGTTTGAGCTAGAACAAAATATAAGTCTTTCTCTAATCATGCTTTGAGGACAAAGCATTTTTAAGGGGAAGGCATGTAACATAATAATAATTAAACATTGTTAGTTAAAGGTCATAACCTTTCATCAATGGTCATCAAGATGCCATTTAAGTTTATATATATGTGAGCCCTTTCATTGTATTCATTCATATCATCTATTATCCACTATCAATCAATCTTTATCCCATTAGGTTTATGTATATATGGGCTCTTTCATTGTATTCATTTATATAATTTGTTATCAACTATCAATATATATTTATACATTCTTATTCGATATATTTTCTATCTAGTGTGGATTATAGTTATTTATTTCGTTTATGATGGATATTCGTCGTAAGAACCAGATTGGTTATTTACATTGAGCACAATATTTATTGTTTTGTACTGGGTTTTCTAGCATAGGAGCATTGTAAAAGAGACATGTTGTCCCCTTAAGGCTATTATGATATCAGATATGGGATGAAGTGTGTTTCATGGATATTATTCAATAAAAGGTTGTTATATTGCTCGATACTCTCATCTTTGATATCATATATCCATGCAAGTACTTAATGGTTATGCTGGTGTAATTTTATGAGCATTTGTACTTGGATGCAAGTGATATTTTAGACCTATGAATGGTAATTATTATTGTTCAATGAATTTATTGAATCTCCTTTTCTTCATAGTCAAGCTCTAGGTTCTTTTCATTTTTCCCAACTCCATAACCCTTGGATAAGACACTCATCTATTAAAATCCACCAAAAAATATATTATTACAAGGCCTAAAGGATAGGTTGGCAATCCTAATATGGAATTATTCCTCCCTTCTTCTAGAAAAGAACTAGTCTAAGGAGACAGAAGCAACCACCGAGGTAAGAATGGGTGGTGCTTGTACTCTAGGTTTGCATCTCTGTGTTAGACTTGAATATTTTTGAAGTGCAAATTTTAGAGATAACAAAACCCATCATATTTTTTGATACCAAATAATTTACACACTAGACCAAAACTTGACAAGTTTATCTTTTATTTTATTTTAGTGATCACATAGAATTTTCAGGAAACATAGAAGATAACACCCACACCCCTTAAAGAACCCTTATAAAATTCTTGTTTGGCACTCTTTATGGTCAAGTGGTTGGGAATGTGCATAGGTTCTTGACTTATCAAGGAGGACACTCCTCGACAAGCTAGGAACCCTTTTGCAGTTGCAACCACATCGAATAGGTTGGGAACATCCTCATGAGAAGCTTGGCCCTAACCCAAATCTCCTTGAATGTTTTACAATTTTCCATAACTACTTCTACCCAAATCAATTGTTTCATTCCAACTCGTTCCAAGGAATAGAAAAACAATGCGAACATGATCCCCAACACCACAAAGTGATCCCGTGCAACTATGGATTTGAGTTGTTTCAATATCTTTGATAATTTGTTGGAAGGAGTTATTTATAAGCGTGGTGGACATATAAATTGTAATGCTTGTTCATTTGCTAGAAATGAGGATATATGTGGAAATCTCATGGGACAAAATTGAAAGCTTGATCCAAGACAACAACCTCATCTATTAAACACTAGGGTTTTCTTTGGGATCACAATAAGAAGCATCCTTCTATTCTCGACCTCACATTTGCTTTGGTAAATTGGAAAATGTTAAGTTAGGAGAGGCCTTTCCTAAGGTGAATGAGAAGAGAAAATTGAATCCAACTATTGAGTCTAGCCTCTCTTATGGGCAACAATGAATCAAAATATCCCCTCGATATAAACAAAGATATGTTGGAAAGACCTATCCTTCTCCCGATACTATGGATCACATATGATTTTTGTAGAACCAACATAATTGGAGATGGTGGTTTTAACACATTTTATAATATATTAGCATAGATCCATCTTAATCTTGGATCTATTATAAATTGAAAGGGACAAATAATTGAATGGATTTGACCATAAGAGTTATAAGTTGGAATTTTGGACTATGTTGATTACAGTTTTTGCAACTAATAAATTATATTGGTTTTAGGCATTGCCAAAAAACTTATGCATGAGCATGCACTTTTAATAATAGAGATATTGTGAGTTCCTATATGTTACAAGTTTGACATTGCATACATGAAATATACCAAATTTATATTAGTTTGTGTATCTTGATGTAAATCAAAGGACCTGAATATTTTAATGATATGGTTTGCTTGGAGTCTCGTTTGGCATTTTTGGGGCATACTTAAAAACTTTACAACTTGTGAATAAAGCTTGAATACCACACTATTCGTTGTAATATTTTGGCTTTGCATTCTCTTTTGAGATATTTTCAAAAACATTCAGGTGGTCATAGTGTCATTTCTTGTACTTAACTCAATGCATCCTTATTAGGTTAAGGTTAATCATTGTCATTATGTATTGAATTGGAAGGCTACATAAAACTCATTAGAGTCATTGTTATAAATTTTATCACAATTCTTGTTTGTTTGCAAAACTACCATTACATTTTGTGAGTTGAGCTACAAAGAAGAGATTATTGACTCTCCCAAAAATGTACTTGATTTATTACTCATTGTGAGCTAATGATTCAATAATATTTGTTGATAATGTTGCAATGTTATTTTGTGATGTCATGCCATGTTTAATACAATATTCTCTCATCTTGAGATATTGATGGGCTATAAGGCTTTTTGTAAAACCAGTGTATTGTGCAATATTCTCTCACATTGGCATATTGATTTTGTAAAACTATTATTTTGTGCAATATTATCTCATCTTGAATCCATTGATGGTGCTTTATTCCAATATTCTCTCACATTGGCATATTGATTTTGTAAAACCATTGTTTTGTGCAATATTCTCTCTTCTTGAAGCCATTGATGGTGCTTTATTCCTGTTAATATCCATTGTAAAACTAAAAGTTAGAGAGACTAAGATGTTGAAAACACGTAATGAAGTGCTTCAAAGAATTTGAAACTAAATAAAGTTTACAAGTTTTAAAGGGCAAATTTTTTTCCACTCATGGTTTGAGGTGTAATATGGGTTGAAGTTTCCTTGTGAGTCAAGATTTTATAGAGCCCATTTCTCCCTAAGGAAGATGAAGGCTCTATGATGTTGGCTCTCATCTACCACATATATATATTATTACAAGTCAAGGTTAGATGGCTACTTTTCAAGACTAGATCTTGAAAGAGTTCCTTCAAAATGTCTTACATGCCAAGTTGTTCATGATCAAGTATATAAGGGCTATGGGTTGGTTGAGGTCTATTGGTGGTCTCTACAATTTAAGAGGAAACTTTGTATCTCAAATACCCTTATCATTGATATTTTTTAAATCACATTTTGTTTTGGTACAATATGCCTAATGTATTCAGCGGAGTCACCTCATGGCCATTATAAAATGATAGAAGTATTATGGTAACAAACCAAGGATTTAGAGGCCGTGCACTATTATATGCACTAATTTTTAGAAAACCATAATGTATTCAGCTGGAGTCACCTTATGGTCATTATAAAATGATAAAAGTATTATGGTAACAAACCAAGGATTTAGAGGCCTTGCGCTATTATTTGCACTAACTTTTAGAAATCCATAATTTATTTAGCTTGGAGTCACCTCATGATCATTATATAATGGTAAAAGTATTATGGTAATAAGCTAAAGATTTAGAAGACTTGTGCTATTGTATGCACTAATTTTTAGAAAAGCTTGGAGCCACCTCATGGCTGTTATAAAATGATGAAAGTATTATGGTAATAGACCAGGGATTTAAAGGCTTTGTGATATTATATGCACCATCTCTTACAACATGTCAAGTCTTTCTAGTGTAATGGTCGTGCAATATTGCCAACTATATTGTTTCTATTAAATGTGTACATTATTACACAAATGTTTCTATGGAGCCCATGCCATCAATTTCTTTAAAAGTGGAGAAATTCATATTGTTAAATTAAGCCATCAATAACTATAAAATTCTCTATATGATTACCCATTTCTCAATATATTTCTACAAACCAATTATATTATGCATAATATTTTCTAATATCAAATAACCTTTTTAGTCAAATATGACAAAAGCATTTTTTTTCCAATCCAACAAAAGTGATGTGTCAACTTCAACATGGTAAAAAATGATGTGATCTTTGAGAAGTTCCATCTTAATGTATTTGGTTTTCTTTCATATATATTCTACCCATTGATTTAAGGAGTATTTGGTATAGTAATTCTAGTAATGTAAATAGATACCAACCTTTTAAAGGAGGCGACAGGGGTTCCCATCCTCCTAGATTTCCATCAACGTTGTATAGCATGCAAATCTTGAATACATCTTACATTTGCAATAGAACCGTGATGAATGCATTGCATACTTCCGTAAGCACATTTATATAGATTAATAATTATCATAACATTTTTGCAAGTGTGAAATCTCAGAATTCTTCATTATAAGCATAGGGTCATTATTATTGCATTATCATCAAATGATTTACCAAATGATTTACCATATGCATTTTTTTTTCCTTTTAAATGTACCTGAGGGTTTACACTATTTAATACCTGCTTTATTTTATTTGGGTTTCTCAAATCTATAATCATTCTTTAAATTTCAATAATATGTTCGCTAAATGGATTAAGAGGCTGCATGCATTATTGCATTACATAGGTTTAAATAATGTTGTAGTGAGTTTATTGAAAATTAAAATTATTTTTCAATCATTAGTTTATAAGTTAAATATAAAGTCTTATTATTAATTCACATTAATAAACATGCATGGAATTTTAAAATTTATTTTTTCCAATTCATAAACTCGTCCTCGCTCTTTTCTATGGTTGTTTTTTCAAGTTTAATTAAGTATCAATTTTTTTGTCAACATATAATACATTATCATCAAATGAATTACCCTCTATAATTTGTTTCCTTTCAATGCACATGAAAACTTACACAATATAATGCAAGCTTGTGCTTATTTTAATTCTCCTTCGCCATAATGTCCTCCACTTTAAGTGTGTAAGCATTCTTTGAATTTCAATAATTTGTGCACTACATAGATTAAATATCCCTTCTTTTAGGATTCAAAATTTAGTGTTTTATACCTGGAAAACTTGCACATACTAATCCCACTTAGAAGACATGAAGTAGGCCTACCATAAAGAGGCCTAAATTAGGGATACTCACACCTATAGGCACCCATAAGTTGTATCACCTAATTTAGTGGAATTACATGTTGCGGAAAAACCACAAAGAGATTTAAGCATGCCACTAGAAAAAGGTGTATAAAACAATAATAAATTTATTGAATCTCAATATTACACAATGGGGGTTTACTAATTAGGCAATATTATATCATTTGAGTTTATATTGGTTGGTTTAATATTCTAAAAAATGAAAGCAATATATTTCCTTGTATATAGGGGTTAAGGGGTATTTCTAATATATTCAAAGCATATAGATATTAGGAGGGTTTAAAATTAGGTATTGTGGGTGGGGGAGGGGTTGAATAAATGGAGTCAGATAGGAATGGTTCATGCCCTTCAATATCCACAATGATGTATTTGTTCTCCTTCGATGTTCTCGTTCATCATCATTGTTCAATGCTTAGAACCCTCTTTGTGACACGAGAAACTCTTACATCTATAGTTGATTATACTCTTTTTTTTCCATACATTATAGGGCTCAACATATCCCCCAACTCTCCCATATCAACTTGTTGCATGAATTCTCCATCAATCTAGGATCTGGTAATGAGCTCAACCTCCCAAAGATTCAATGTTCATTGTATTCAAGTATTTATAACTCTGGGCATGATCCTACCAACCCCAATTGATGGAGATATGCATTGACTTTTTAGTACAATTCTACAATATTTGCTTTATTGCAAGAACAAAGCAAAGACCTACATTCTACAAAGAAAATAACATATCATAGTGTGATTGGATACCTATATACGCCACCATCTATGTTAGTAATGATGAAGGAGGTATAATGTTATCACAACAATTGGAGGACATGCACTTCAATGTTTGTGTATGAATCTTTAAGAAGCTTTTTGAACTATATTGTGCCTTATAAACCATTTTGACCTGCTAGATAAATAATACATGTTTTATACAATTATTTGTTTTACCCTCTTATTTGGGGTTTATGGGTTAATAAATAAATGGTGTTGTATCAAAAGTTAAATGTCTAATGAAAACTAAAATTTCATTGGAAATCAAGGATTTGGCCAAAAGACATGAAAAAACTACTTGGTGGAAGGACTATGCAATGAATCTTTGTTGGTAGAAAAATAAAGGGTCATAGGAATCTGTGCCTATAGATTTTAGAAATCATTTTCCCCCACCTACTAAGGGGTGTGATGTAGACACTAGTACGTTGGTGACTCAAAAACCATTGTCTCTACAATTAGTTTCTTAATCTCTTTGCTTGGTTGATCATTCAGGAAAGAGAAGAGGAGGGATGATTTAGTTAACTTGGACCCTTCTGACCTCATTGGATAATGAAAAGCAATTAGTGTTGTTAGAATATCCATTAATATCCAATCAATTCATTGTTTAATTTAAAATAAGGAAGAAAAAAAGGTTGTTTATCAGTGTGCATAATCCTTATCTAGGGCTTGTGAGAATTGTGCCATGTCACCCTACTAGGGGTATAAACAAAAAGGTGTATTAAAAATGTTAGAAAAAATGGATACCTATGATATATAATGAAAATAGGGGTTTTTTTTAATTGTGAAGGTATATTGGGAAGGGGGTTTTCAACAAAAGGATTTTAAGAAGTATTATTTAATATCTAGTGAAATTAGGGATATTCTTTAATTCCCACAACAAATGTGCTATATCATAGATTCATTGAATGAACTCCCCATGATATTATAATACAACTTACATACAAGTAAGCCCAAGAACTTATATTTTACATGCATTTCTTGCATTGTTGTACATGGGTCCATTCCTTCTTGGAATCTATTTGAGATATGTTATAGGTATTACATATAACATATATGTTATATGAAGTTCTTTCTTTTGTTTCTCATTTCATATGTGCTCCCATTAGTTTCTATACTTTCATTTCATCTATATTTTCATCTTATTTCCCTATCTTCTTTTTGTTTCTTATTTCATCTAAACTCTTAAGCATGTCACTAAAAAAATGTGCATAAAGTAAAATTAAATTCATTGAATCTCAAAATTACAATACATGTTGGAGAAGTAGGTTCATTGAATCTCAATATTACTCGACATGCATTTCTTA
>JZKD02S2389928.1:212828-234546 GCA_000966675.3 Picea glauca | reverse complement strand
CCAAGATCAACGGTCGTGATCTTTTTAGGATGATCAACGGTCACGATCAAATCCCGGATTTCCTTAATCTCATTCACACCTCACGCCATTTCGAGGTTTCAGTGATCGAGATTTCGTGACTCGCGAGGACAAGGGATTCTTTCCCTTCTTGTTTCCCGGGTGCCGAAACGTCGAAGCGCTTACCAGCAGCCACGTGTGCTCTATAGATGGACGGTCCAGGTACTTTCATGGACCATGGGTTTTACAGTCCCGATTCCTTCATCTCTTACAAGGGAAAAAGGGTTGTGGCATTAATGCCTGCGTCTCTTCCTCAAATCTAACAGTCATTACAGACCTTGGATCCTCCGAAGGGATCATGTTCGTGCATTTCTTGCAAAGTCGGAGAGGGGTCGAGGAACTATCATCCACGTTCCTTCCCCACATCCAACGGTTGTTACGGACCTTGGATCCTCCGAGAGGACCTCATCCGTTAATCGAGACTTAAACATATGTTAACATTTTGGGAGTTCACCAGTCGAAGTTTCGGGACTTATCAATCACGAGAGTCCGACCTCTTGTCAACGGGACTCCCGAACTCCTGATTTGCGAAATCCCAATGGGATCTTTCTTTCGGGATTCTCCTAAGATCCTGATTACTGCCACGTATCATCCCTCAGATGGACGGTCCTCGTTGTTTCGCGAATTCGCGACCCCCAGTAACGCAAATCCTTTGTCACTCGAATCCCCGATATCCGAAATACCGATGGACTTTCGATCTTCGCCACGTGTCCTTCACGGATGGACGGTCCAGATCTATATCGAGACTTTCACCATGGAGTGTTCCGATCTCATGTCATCAGGACTCCCAAAATCCCGAACTCTGAATCCCCGATACCGACTCCTCTCTCGGGACTTTCGCCCTTGTTTACGAGGGCTTAACCCTCATGCATCTCCTAGCAGATCCAACGGCTATCGGGTTCTCTAGATAATATCTGACAACTCAGACCTGTCCTACGCCGTGCACTCTCCCACTGCTCTCTAGATGTGGAAAAACCAACGGTCCAGATACTCCCACAGACCTTGGGGATCTACGGTCCCGATTTCCTCACTACTCATGAGGATAGAAGAAAAGGGGTAAGGCATGTAACGCCCTTGTTTCTTCCACCAATCTAACGGTCGTGAATGACCGCAGATCTTCCGACGGGATCTCGTCCAACGATCGATACTTATCCCTACGCTACTACTTCGGGATTTCAAGAGGATTAGTCTTCCTCGTACAGGGTTGCTAAGACTTACGCATTCGGGTCCTTTTCCAAGTTCTTGGTAAACCTTTTTTTTCAAGAAGGGTATCTTTGTGGAGAGTTCTATTCTGGGGCATTCTTGGAGACAGATAAGGGGAAACAAATTCCTGAGAATGGACTAGAAGTCTAACTTGGTTCAACTTTCACATAATTAAATTTATCTATCAACATAAGCCATGTGTGGTTTTTCTGTTACAAGCATACATCTACCATTTCTTATCAAAACACTGCACAGACAGTCTTATACTGTAATCATTCACAATTTCACAGTTTATGAGCATATATGTCAACATATGAATTTCAAGGTACAAGATGTAAAACACTTATCATCAATAACACCAGAAGTAAGTGCAACTACTAAGAAGGGTGCTCGTTTCCACCCAACCGTAGGCTCAGCTATTCCGATAGGATTTACAACTGGCCACCCCCGACCTGAGACCACGATGTTGCGAGACTGTGTCTTGGTTTTTCAGTGATCGAGAACGAGGGTTATTCTCCCCCTTCTCTGCTATCACTCACTCTGTGTATCTCCAGAGTTCTCTTCCTCCCCTCGCGTCTGCCCCCAATCGCTTCTCCCTCACGCCTTATCCTCTTGTGAGGTTGCGTGTGGCGCAATCTCTCTCGCATAGGTCAGGCCTGATGGCTCTACGAATGGGCGGTTCACCCTCCATCCCTCATTAATTCCTAAGGAGCCATCTACCTACCAGTTTGCGAGACATTTAATTCGGGGCCAGCGAGCCGCTCTTAGTTCTTCGGGTCAGTGGAGTCCAAACATGGTATTGTTTTCAGTGGAAGTTAATGCCACCATTCTAGGTGCCTTCCACCGCCTTTCTCCAACCATTGTGGTCTCTTTTTCATCATATCCCCTCTCAACAGTCCTGCAATATATATATATATATATATATATATATATATATATATATATATATATATATATATATATATATATATATATATATAATATAGATAATATTATTCACATTCATCGACCTTTTCCACAAGGTCCATTCACATCACACATTCACATTTCTAAGTTTTCCACAGTTCTTGGTCAGTCCAGTTATTTTTACAAACTGGGGGAAACAGGGTGTTACAACCATGCTCACTAAACCAGAGAACAACTAGCTCCTAGCTCGCCTTGCAAGGCCGAGCTACCACTCCTCATCGAGCTGGGTATCTCAACTCCCACAAGATAAGTCAGTCAAGTCAAAAATTTTGCGTCGTAACATTACGTATCCAAGAAGAGATGCATCATGCACCTCCTCCCTCCTTTATATAGAATTTTTAAGTCATTTATTTCCCAAATTCCCATTTGATTTATTGTTCAATAATTTAATTCAGAAAAATCCTCCCCCATACACTTGTCATCCATCCCCTTCGTTGCACCAAAAATTAATTTCATTAATTATTTAATTACTCCTATTTCCCTCACCCGCGTAAAAGCATTCCTAGAATCACTTCTAGGTGTCCCCATATTCCCTTACACATTTTAATGACTTATGCCCTTACTAAATTCCTAGTTGATTTCAATTTAGAAAGTTCTTGAAGGCAAAGTTCCTTACTAAGTTGGTCATTCTTCTTTTTCCTTATGTATCCCTTTTTCTTTATGTTTCCCCTTTTTCCCTTAGTTTCCTAATTCATTTGAGTTTCTCTATTTTCCCTTTTTATCTAAAACTCAAATTAGCAAGTGTAGAAAAATCACCTTTTACCCCTTTTTTCTTTTTAATTAATAAATTTTAATTAGCATATGTAGAAAAACAATTCAATTCCTTTTTAAAAATTTTAGTCCGTCAATATAATTTGATTTAATAAATTAATCGAATTTCTTACCCCCTTTTTGTCACATGTTTAATGATGATGATGATGATGATGATGATGATTACGACAAGTATCACTTAGATCTATATTTTAAATTCCGAGGCTGGGCGACATTTTATTAGGGAAATTGTTTTTAAATCTTTGTTATCACATTACTCATTCTAAGGCCATCTAGGTTTATTCACTTATTAGTTAACAACGTGGCGTTCCCTTCAGGTTTCACTAGGTTCTCCAAGGGTGTCACTCGCCTCATTCTGTTTCCCTTGCGCGACGTGCCCTTCAAGACGCACTACGTGCTCCAAGGGTTCAACTCACCTCTTTCCATTTTTCTTGCGCGGCGTGCCCTTCAGGACGCACTACGTGCTCCAAGGGTGCCACTCACCTCTTGACTGACTTGGTAGACATAAAAAAACCCTGCCTTATTGTGCGCCCTTTAGAATCATCGTGAGTCACTGTCGTAGTCTGCCCTCACGACATTGTGGGTCTTCTCGAACTAGGTAATCGTTAACCTATAGTTCGATCCATGGTGGGAGTTCTAGTAGAATGTGGTAGGGTTGTTGTCCACACCTCTCCCTCAACGTCTCTGGTTGTCGTGCGTGACCCCTCTACTCCACATGTGAGTTTGGTCGGCAAGCTATCGTCAGCATACATCATCAATGAATCATGTCAGAAATAAAATCAATCATCATAACATCTAATCATATGTGCATATGTCATATCAAAAATAATAAAAACCCAATAGTCCACTCCCTGACTCTATTCGGAGTCCAAGGGGTTTCATTGATGCCCCTGCATCCTCGAGGTCCAAAGTCCTGCACACTTAGGATAACCGAGTCAATAACACCTGTCTATGTCAATACAATAAAATAACATGTAATCATATCCATAATGCCTCATAATCATAATCAAATGCCCAATAGTATAATAATTCGGATCACTTGGAAGCAAGTGTCCTCAAAGAATAAGTTTGCTCAGTGCGCGCAAGAGCAGGATGTTACAACAACTTGTAAATTTGTTATGATTTGTTTAAATAATATCTCATATGCTTAAAACATAGTTGACACCATCAATGAATAAGGACCTTGTTATTCAAGTTATGGTAGTAGTGACTCGGGATTATAGGGAATTATTAGTTGTAGCTAATTCTCTCAATGACAACCATTATCATTTTGTACAGTTGCAATTCTCAATTTATTTGTGGTTGTATCTTTCACAATTCAAATTTGGTATACACAAAGTTGTTTTCTCAAGATCAATTTCCTCGAGTCCCCAATGAAGGATAGTTCACAAGGTGAATTATCAATTTTTTATAAGTTTTGATAATTGGACAACAAGCAATCTTTAAACTCCCCCTGAAATGTTAAAAAACAAATAATAATAATTTACTTGCATGGGAAAGGTAAGGATTTTAGTTAACTCCCTTACTAAGGTCCTTTCCTTAGCCTACTTAAGCCCCTTGTCTTTCCCCTCTTGTGGAGTCATAGTGATTCAAAATTTAGTGTTAAAGACTCTCCTTTTTTTTAACTCGCTAATTCATATTCTTATAACCAACTTCTCAATTTTTCGCAATTGCATTAAAAAAATTGACTTGATGAATTAAAAACCAGCATTCATTGAAAAAGAAAAAATAAAAACACAAGCATAACTTAACAAATTATTGTTAACAAACTTCACCATATGGTCTACATCTTAAGGTCCACTTCAATTAATGATTGAACCCATTAAAAAGGATTCAGGTACACCATTTCACCTTTTACATCAATTATTGGCCTCAATTTGCAAAAACTCGGTCTTTGTTTTCCTCTAGGAGGAAAATAGCCTAGTTTCTTGATCTTCAATGGCTTCTTTCTATAATAAAATGGAACCAAGCTTGCGTATTCTCTCTATGAAGGGGCTTGTTGTTGTTGGTCATATCCCATAACCCAAATCTACTTCCTTTTATTGTTTCCCAGGTGCATGTATAACTAAGGTGTTATATTTTTGGGGGGTTTGAATCCCTCCAAATCCTCTGCCTATGTCAAGAAAAATCCTGAGAATTCCTTCACCTAGGGTTTTCTTTGGAGTAGTGTTCTCTTTTTGTACATTGATGGTGACTATTTGCGAGTCAAGTCAATTGTTCGTCCATTGCAATCCCAACACACGTCGAGTTCTAGTAAATTATGGTGGGATCGTTTTGCATCCTCATGTAACTATAATGTACACAACGAGTCTTGTGTTTGCTCATCCTCCATTTCCTCCATCTTCTTCAACCAAACTCTTGCCACAATATGAGGTGTCGAGGACGTGTGCCAACAAACTCACTACCTTTTTACAGTTAGAATATGAGGGAATGGTGCGATTCAAATTGTAAGCTCAACTTTTGGTGCTAACGTCCCCAAGATTGAGCGCCAACTCTCTTTTCCCACCTGTACTTATCCTTCGTCCTATACACCACATCTTGTTTACTTGGATGGAATGGATACTTCCAAATTTGTTTTAAAAATTATTTGGGTGTTGTGTTTTTGTGAAGATTGAGGCCATTAGGTAAGTGGGGATCCTCCTAGATCACTCCTCCCCACTAAGAAGATTGTCGACCACCAAAAGTTTGGTTTTATTTTGAAAATAAGTGAGTATACAACTCCCTCACTTTTTCGATTTCCATCCATCATACTTTACCTGGATGCATTCCTTTTAGACCCACACAAAGATACTCCACATCACCTCTTTGTGAAGTCCTCACCTTTATGTCAAAAATAACCTCTTCCCGCAACTCATCAAGATATTTAGGAGAAAAATGTTCAATAGAAGGAACTTGAACATTCTCACCTTGATCCATGATCATAGGAGGTTCATATAGTTTCAAGTTTTCAACATTAACCACATAATACATTGCATATATGGAGGTAAATCCAACTGGAAAAAATTGTCACTACTCTTTTCCAAAATATTAATGGATCGTACATGATTGGCTTGATATTTTTACCTTCACCTTTAAGGCATTATTTGCTAATGAGTAGCCAAATTTGATTTCCAACTTGGAAGTGATAATGAACCTGATGCTTGTCATGCCTAGCCTTATACTTGGCTTGGCTCTTTTCCAAGTATTATTGTACAACTTGACGGACCAATTGGATCTTCTAGATGAACTTGGATTTGTCTGCATCATTACATCCATCCGCTACTTAATCTTTCCCAAGAGTGAATTTTTAGAGATTTAGGCACATATCCAAAAAATATCTCAAAAGGAGACCTTTGTGTAGAAGAATGTATGGCACAATTATAGGCATGTTGTACATAATACAATTGTTCATCCCAAAGCTTAGGACACTTGCTACAATATCCTTGAAGTAAGTGTATCATTGTCCTATTGATCACTTTCGTTTTTCCATCGATATGTGGATGAAAAGCAGTGTTATTTTGAGGTAAACAAAATTGACCAAAATTCCCAAAGAAGCTAGGAATCTCGATAAGATACAATGGATGCAGGAAAGCCAAAATGAACCCAATCATGTTGGAAGAACAAATGTGCAGTACCTTCTCCTATCACATGTTTCTTACAAGGCACCAAAATACACATTTTTTTCTAAATATGTCCACAACAACATATAAATAATCATGACCTTTCTTGGACATAGGAAAACCCCCTACAAAATCCATAGACACACTTTCCAATTGACGAGAAGGTACACAAAGTGGCATATACAAATCCAATTTTCTATTACTTGGTTTACTAGTGGCACACATCACACATCCTTTTACATATTTGGACACAATTTCATACATATGAGGCCAATAACACTAGCATTGTAATTGAGCTACTATTTTTCCTATACCAAAATAATCAGAAATGAGAGAAATATGTGCTTCTCTAATTACATGTACTCTTTCATCTCATGGAATACACAATTTACCAAGATGATATAGCAATTTGTCATCTACATGATAATATTATTCTACCACTTTAGTACCATGGATTATTGTTCATAAACATCTTTAAAATCTCTATATCTAGCATATTGTTCAATGTAACTTTCATGAGCTAGTGAGCTATGTTGTAAAACAATGGATGCATTAATAGAAAGGTCTGGATAACATATCAACAACTTTGTTTTGTATACCTTTCTTATACCTGATGAAGAAATGAAATTGTTGCAAAAATCCCATCTACTGGAAATGGCATGACTATTGTAGCTTGGTTTGTGATTGGAGATACTGCAAAGGCTGATGATCGTATGGATGATTGTCTCTTTTCCCATCAAATAGTTTTTCCACTTCTTCACAGCTTGAACCAAAGCATACAATTATTTGTCATAAGTAGGATAATTTCTTACCATACCAGTGAAGGTATCAGAATGGTAACAAACTCGTTTCCTCCTTTGTATTAACACTACTCCCATGGTGTAATCATTTGCATCAGTTTCAGTCTCAAATGGTTGTTGTAAATTTGGCAATGCTAAAACTAGGGTCATACTGATCTTTTCTTTCAAGGTAAAAGTATTTTTGTTGTTTACCTCCCCAATGAAAGACCTGCTTAGTACCTGTCAAAGCATGCAAATGAGATGCAATAAAAGAAAATTTAGCAATTATCTTCCTCCAATATTGAACTGCCCCTAGAAGCTCCTAACTTCTGTTACATTATTAGGCTTAAGCCACTTCATAATGGCTTCAACTTTAGAGGGATCAATTTTCAATTCACCACCCCCTAATATATATATATATATATATATATATATATATAAACTAAAGAGATTTTCCCAAATTCATATTTTGATATATTTATGCACAATTCCTCCTTTTTCAAGACATTTAGCACTTTTCTATCATGCTTTACATGATCTTCCCAAATTTTATTGAAACATCTAAGTATACTATTACAAAATCATCTATGAATGGCCTTTCACATCATTCATAACATGTATGAAAGTAGCAGAAGCATTACAAAGCCCAAAGGGCATAACCAACCATTCAAATAAACCTTGTTTTGTTTTAAAATAATTTTTCCAAATATTCTTATTTGATGATAACAACTTCTTAAGTTTAACTTAGTGAAATAAGTTGTATTTCTTAATTGATCCAACAAATCATCAATGTGAGGAAGAGGGTAATGGTTCTTCCCTATAATTTTGTTCAATGCCCAGAAATTCACACACACTCTACATGTACCATATTTTGTCTTTATTAAGAAGATCTTCTTGATTCTTACTCTCCCACCAGATCAATGTTGTGCTTCTCAATTGGAGAGTAACTAGATAGACTTTTGATTCTTCGTTCACAATTTTTTGAACCATGTAATATACTTCAATTTGCTTGATCCAATGGTCCAATTTCTCTGCATTAAGCTCTCCATTATAAATTGGCAAATCAAATTTCACATCTAATTTCAATGTAAGCAAATAAGAATCAAGTTTCTTTGGTTTTTTTTTTCTATGGAATGGAAGAGAAACTTGAACTTGAAAGAGAGGATGGATATGGAGATTTTTATGAGGGTCACTACCACCTCCTTCTCCTTTACCTTCACTTGCACCTTCTTCATTTATCTTTCACTCCTTATATAATTCTTCCACTATGGTTTCCATCTCCAAACAGCTTGCCAAAACATCTCTTCATATTCAAAGGGGTTTTTTTCCCTTGGAGATTTCATTGCTTGTCTTTGGAATGCATGTCTCAAACCAATCTTAGGATTGTACTATTCAAGTGAGCCTTCTACCCGCTTGAGCTTAGACTTGGTTAGCATTCAACACCAACACTTGTGCAAATCCAAATTAGCATATCCTTGATCAACTGCTCTGATACAAAACTTGATTCTAAATTTAGTGTTAAAGGAATTTTTTTTTAAAACCCACTAATTCATATTCTTATAACTAACTTCTCAATTTTTCACAATTGCATTAAAATTTTTGGCTTAATGAATTAAAAACCAGCATTCAAGGACTGAAAAACTAAAACTAAAAACACAAGCAGAATTCAACAAATTGTTAATAGAGTTCACCCATATGGGTTACATCTTCATGTTCACTTCAATTGATGATCCAAGCCATAAAAAGGATGCAAGTACAGCATTTCACCTTTGACATCAATTATTTGCGTCAATTTATAAAAACATGTTCTTTGATGTCCTATAGGAGGACAATAGCTTAGGTTCTCGACCTTCAATGGTTTCTTCCTGCAATGAAATGGACTCAAGCTTGTCTATTCTCCCAATGAAAAGGCTTGTTGTTGTTGATCGCATCCCATAACCCAAATCTACTGTCTTTTATTGTTTCTCAGGTGCATGTATATCTAAGGTGTTATATTTTGGGGGACGTTTGAATCCCTCCAAATCCTTTACCTCCACCAAGTGCCCCTCCGACGGATTCCCCATGGCGTCTACTTTCACGGGCCATAGAGAAAACTTCTGAGAATTCCTTCACCTAGGGTTTTCTTTGGAGCAGTGTTCTCTTTTTGTACCTTGATGGCGACTATTTTCAAGTTAAGTTGATTGTTCGTCTATTGCAAGCCCAACATGCGTTGAGTTCTGGTAGATTCTGGTGGGATCGTTTTGTGTCGTCGTGTAACTTCAATATACATAAAAAAAAATCCTATGTTTTCTCATCCTCTTTTTGCTCCATCTTCTTCAACCAAACTCTTGCCACGATCTAAGGTGTTGAGGATGCATGCCAAAAAACTCACTACTTGTTGATAGTTGGAATATGAGGGAATGACAGGATTAAAACAGTAAGCTGAACTTCTAGCGATCTAAGGTGTTGAGGATGCATGCCAAAAAAACTCACTACTTGTTGATAGTTGGAATATGAGGGAATGACAGGATTCAAACAGTAAGCTGAACTTCTAGTGTTGACGTCCCAATATTGAGTGCCAACACTCTTCGCCCACATGTGCTTTTCCTTTGTCTAATACACCTGAACGTCTACTTTTCTTGGTGGGCATGGATGCTTCCAAATCTATTTTAAAAATGATCCGGGCATTGATTTTTTTTTTTTTGAAGATTGAGGCCATCGGATCGGTGGGGATCCTCTAGCTCCCCTTGTTTTTTCTTTCTCTTATGCAGTCGGTGATGTACTTGTTCGTTTACAAATTACATGTTTTGGCTTATAGCCATTCATCATGTATATACACATTATTCAATTATGGATCAAAACTAAGGGATTAGATTATGACCCTCCCAAATATTTCTAAATCCAAATAAAAGTGCAATTTCCTTCCATGCATGATCAACATATGAACAATGAATTAGAATATGTGAAATATTTTCATCACAAACCTTACATAATATTTCTAAATCCAAATAAAAGTGCAATTTCCTTCCATGCATGATCAACATATGAACAATGAATTAGAATATGTGAAATATTTTCATCACAAACCTTACATAATAGACATTTCTCAGGACACCACCAAATTCTCCTATGCATAAATTCCCAAGTAGGAACTCTTTGATTTATAGCTAGCCACATAAATATTTTTGCTTTAAGAGGGAATTTGAATTTCCAAATCCCTTTGTACCACCACAATTTATTATGAGGCAAATATTCCCCCCTAATCATTTTGTATCCTAGCTTAGGAGTGTATTTACCACCACCAAGATTCACGGACAACAAGATATCCTTAGTTGTGAGATAAGGAATTCCCTACATGAAGTGCTTTGTGCAAGTCCATTTCCCAACAAAGCACACAATGAAATACTCACATTAAAGATCACAACTGATTTTTTTTGTGGAATTACAATTACAAGAATAAAGTTTAAGGTTTATTTTCTTTTAAAACCTGATATCCATGTCTTTTAAGTGCACCAATATATAAGGGACATGTACTTTCAATGGAATGTAGCTTTCCCCTCCAAAATTGTAGTTATGGACCTTTTGGTATGGACTTATATTTACAAGTATAAAGTTTAAGATTCAATATGTTGTTGTAATTATGATAATATGGAGAGTTAATTGTTGATTTTTATAGCTTCGGGAGGTATTCCGATTAGAGGTCAAGATGCCATGCATGTGGGAATTCTCGTTGGCACCAGTTTTGACTTTCGTTTCAGTGAAATCGACTTAGAAATGAGGCTAGGGCCTCATGGGCAAGTTGATGGGCTTTGTGGGCTTGTGTGGGGTGCCACACCCACAAAGAGGATTAACATATTATAATTAATTGTTGAGTTTAGGAAGTGTTAGCACTAGAAGTCACACCTAGACCGATGTAGGTGTAATCCTAATACCTATCAGAAATTTGTAGGTTTGTAAAAATATAAGGTTTTAATTTCAAGTGTAATGAATGGATAAGAAACTCAATTTAAGATATCAACACAAAGTCTCCACAAAACATACTCTAACAAACAAGGCTTGAACAATCTCAAGCCAGTATTTAGAACATTAATGAAAAGATGGAAGACTGAGCAGAAAAATATGAAGTATATGCACCAGGTTACATCAGATACTTTTGAGACATATACAATAGAATTCTTATCAAGAAGGAACCTCCTAATCAATAAGAAAATGTGCTTTGACAACACTTGCACCAGTAAATAAACAGTAAATCATTCACTGCATTCATGAACAAGTACTAAAGACAAATCCTTTATCAATAGCTATCATTGAAGCAAGATTGAAACATGGAATATGACAGTAGGAGAAGAAACTCATCTTCAATTATTTACAATTATTTAAGAGTCTTAAGTTTGTACATACATGGTGTGGAAACTTTTATAGTTTTCAGCAAAAAGATATGAGTCTCACATAAACCACTCGAACCTCATACAGGAGTTACCTCCCTCATTAAATAGAAATTTTTACATCCAAAATCCTTCTATGACTCGACACCTAGATTAAGCATAGGATTCTATGTCTTAGAAAGGYGTGGTAGTAGACAAACAAACCAAAAACTAACTAATCTGATAGATTCCAGGAAACKGTTGGTGATGATAAATGCAACTGCAACCARCTCATGTTTGGAGATCTAATGAAGTTGGATATCAGGTACAAGTGTCCCTTGATGTCTAACCGCCTCCCTAATGAAGTTGGATATCAGGTACAAGTGTCCCTTGATGTCTAACCGCCTCCTAAGAAACCATTCGAACCTCTTCTGACAACTGGAAGCTCTCTCGGAACTCAGATTTATCAGACTGTTAGAATTCGCAACAAGTTTGTTGCAAACAGTTTCCTTTTCAGCAGGTTTGCAGCGCTTCTGGAGGATTTACTGCGAACTTTCCTGTACATCACAATTTTTCCTTCTGCTCACTGCAACTAATGACAAAACATGCAAAGAAGCTCTGAGCCTTTGTTAATGCCTCCTACAACCTCTGATCTCTTTCTTTGCTAGAGTCCGGCCATTATGACCACAAGATTCCACTAAACCATTATCAATGAAAATCGCATGTTCTTCTTTATTTGGTAAAATATCCTGATATTTTGCCACAATTAGGTCTAAGCTGTGATTACTTCTACAACTTGACTGCTTGAACTAGAAATCAAAATTAAAATTTCACATTTGCTGCTAGAGAAGCCATTATTGATTGTATAAATTGTTCTTAGCATCTATGTCTTCCTTTGCATCAATTGTCAGGCAGGCTTTTTCTCTGCATAGGTTCTCAATCTCTTTGTTCTGATAGTTTTACAAACTATAGCATCATATCAAGCGAATTTATGGAGAAACTCTAAAAATATGCTTGATATCTCCTCTCGATCTGCAACACTTAATTCGTAGGATCCATCGAGCTTTGGGTTCAACATTTTTCTACAACAGAATCTAAGTAATCAATTTGTTTAGAACCCAATTTTCTTGATTCTAAATGTATAGCTACATCAAGTAGTCTTTGAAAAGGTAGAAGTTCGAAATCTTCAATCAAAACTTCTCTTGCTCTATCTGCATTGCCTGCAGCCAGCTGAAGAAAATGGGAGTATTGAATATACAACAGAGGCAGCGACTGTGACTGTTATTTTGCTTTCTCAGTTGCAATAGTCGTTTCAAATATTGACATTGATGATTTAGATCTCCCCAAGTGATGTTCCATGTTGGCATGTTTAATAATAGCATCTAGGAGACCAGGAGCTAGCTATGTACAAAGAAATTGATATTGTGCACGAGCACCAGGAATGTTTCCCATCTGTTCTTTGAATCTTGCATCAAAAATGTGGATCTCGGGTTGTCTCTTCACAGAAATTTGTGTAGCTCGTGCAAGAGTATCATTTGCAACTTCTATGCTTCCAGCTGTTTCCATACATTGAACATAACGAATCCAATACTCCGGGTAGTTTGCACATGCAATAAGACATCTTTCATACATTTTTACTGTCCAATCAAAATCATTCACTTTTCTCAATGAAGTCAAGATATCGATGCCAGTTTCCAAGTTGTAACTCATCAAGAGGCTTCACATGAAAATAAGGTCTAGAAATAGTTGTTTCAAAGTCATGAATATTTACATCGAATTCCTTTTCTTTCTTATACATTGCTTCTCTAACAGCCAGATACTTCTCCAATTCCTCAGCTTCATATAAACCAGCAAATTCAGGATTATGTGTTTCATCCCCACAAAGAGATCTTCAACTTGCAACAACATGCTTACAAGATGTGCCAAACAAACCATGGAAGGCTTCACATTGTATTCTGAAAGAAATATGCATACTAGTGTTTCAATTCGACATCTGGAGAGAACACTCGACATACTGGCAGCTTGGTGGCGTAATGATTTTGAAATTTGGACGCAGGCTTTCCTGACATCCGCAACTCGAGTTAAAATGTTTAAAACCAGTCGTTGAATCGATTGAAATTTGGCGTTTTCATCTGGAACTTATCCCTCCTTCGACACTTGGACGTTTGAAAAATAGATTTGGTCCCTCGTGGGTTCCACCTTAGCACCTTGTGCTGACTGGAGTTGTGGCTTGAGTTTACTGTCATTTTTTCCTCTCGAGTCCTATCCCACGTGCAATGGGAAAAATAACTTTGAAGACTTTACATATATAACCATCCATGTATCGATTTGATGTGTTGTGCACAAATAATACACCTTCTGGGCTTTTCCTTGTATACTGGTGCTTGGTCTTGGGCGTTGGACTTTGGTGCTTACTCATGCTGGGTCGCTAGCTCGTATATTTGGAGATTGGGTCCAATATTTTTTTAAAACCTTGTATGAAAACCCCATCAAAATTTTATTAAAACGTTGTATGAAAACCCCAAAGCATATTGACCCCATTTTTTTTACAAACCATATTTATACTCAAATAATAAAAAAATTAAAAAATATATATATATATATATTTTGTTAACAACTCAAATAATAAAAAAATTAATATATATATATATATATATATATATTGTGTTAACAAGAAGACTCTTAAACTCACTCATTGGATTCCTATATAAAGGAGATATGTCATTGTGATATTAATATTTATCTTCGAATAATAAAAAAATTAATATATATATATTGTGCTAACAAAAATATTCTTAAACTCATTCATTGGACTCTTATATAAAGGAGAGATGTCATTGTGACATTAGATCATATTGTGGAAGAATGGAATTGACATATGTGAGTTTGCACTTGTGTTAAATAGGATTGGTGATCTTAGCAAAGGGAAGTCTGTAAAGTGGGGAATCTGGCCCAAGAGAGAGGAGCGAAGGTTGCACGTGTGAGCGATATTTTTGTAATTTATGTGATTTGTAGGAGGACAAAGCATGTATATAGGCGGGTTGCAGAAGGAAAAATTGTGTATAGGGTATACACGATTTTCAATGGAGCAAACAGCGTATGTATGTGGGTTTCCAGTTGGTGAATCATGTATCTAAGTTTCTAGGCAGGTACAGGTCTGTACAGGATAACAGGTGAAGTCAGCAGGCAATGCATGAGATCTACAAAGGATTCTTGAGCAAAGGAGATTCCCAAAATATTGTTGAGATTTGGTTTTCTTGTTTGTATATTGGAGGAGAAGGTTGTCCTCGGATTTGGTGGTTTTGGAAGGACTAGTTTTGTCCTCAGTTTTGGTGACTTTAAGAGGACTACTTTTGGTCCTCAGATTTGGAGAATTGGATAAAGTTACAGAACATAATTTCCGCTGCATATGTTTTTCAATCAATCATTTTCAATGTAGAATTGTTCAGTGATAATAGCTAGGGTTTTATTGTTGGTTCACTAGGAAGCAATTTATCAGATCTAAAAATTAGTCACATAAGAGTTACATGTGAAAAATTGACACCAATGTTAAGAGAAGTTCATTTAGTAATTCTCTCTTGATTTTACCTCATATTTATATATAAAGAAAACTCTTGAGGATGCTTCCTTAAAAAAATTCAAGCATTACTCATTCAATGTTAAATTTTTTTTGTCATTGGCATTGGGTTTAAGAACTATGTCCATTGTCGTGCCGACTCACTTATGCAACCTTGATGACCCCTACTCTTTTAGAAGGATAAATGTACCACATGCTTGGGAAAAAATATACTTTAGTTGGGGAATATCACTGCACATTTTTTACCAACCAATAAAACTTCGACCAAAAGAAATATAACTAACAAAATTTAAATAAATCTATGTTAAATTTCTAAACATACATATGCAATATAAGTGAGCATGATTTCATGTGGAGAGGAGGCCAACATTTCATTCTTAGTTTTAATTTCTACCCACTTAGGGAGGAGTGTAACTTAAATATTTTTTCATTTTTTGTGGAGACGTGTAAAAACTTAAATTTAGAATAGGAGGATCACACCAGTGAGACAGTGCTCATGAAACTTGATTTATTGAGAGAATTTGATTAGATTTATAGTCAAATAAAGGATTAGATCACACTCCTATCATTGTGGATCTCAACCCACCCACAAACGAAATATGCGTGCTTGTGAAACAAACCCAAAACAACATTCTAATTTTACAATGTATTCTAGAAGTTTCTACATTATTCTAACATCCCCCTTTAATGGAGAAATGGATTTTCTACAACACCTAACTTGCTTCTAAAAATTTCAAACTTGAGTTTACCAAGAGGTTTGGTAAATATATCAGCCACATTATCATTTGTATTACAAAATATCAAACCAATTTTCTTTGATTCAATCTTCTCTCTCACAAAGTGATGTTGTAGCTCGATGTGTTTTTATCTTGCATGATATATTGGATTGTGTGACAATTTGATAGCACTTTGATTTTCACAATTGATGCATGTTGGACCATTTTGCTCCTCTTCGACATCTGCAAGAATTCTCCGTAACCAAGCAACTTCACAGGTAGCACTGGTCAAGGCTTTATACTCAGATTTTTTTTATGACAAAGAAACAATAGGTTACTTCTTGCTACTCCACAATACAACCCAAGATCCTATATGAAATGCATAACTTGAGGTAGATCTTTTATCATCAAGATTTCCTGCCCAATCCGAATCAGAAAAACCTATTAGTTCAACATCAAATTCATCAGTATACATAATACCAAAATTAATTGTTCCCTTCAAGTGTCAGAGTACTTTCTTTGCAGTTTTCCAGTGGCCCTTAGAAGGCTTAGCCATGAACTGACTAAGGATGTTGACTAAGTATGCAATGTTTGGTCTCGTAGTGGTGAGGTAGTTCAAACTTCCCACCAACTGACGATATAAAGTACCATCTACCCCTTTAGTTCCATCTTCACTGTATAACTTTACATTCTGTTCTAAGGGAGTTGACATAGCTTTACATTCACTCATATTGGACTTTCTAAAAATTTCTTTTGTGTATTTACTTTGAATGATCAATGTTTTACCATGCTCTCTCCAAACCTCAATTCCTAAATAGTAATGTTATTCGCCGAGATCTTTCATTTCAAATTCTTGAGACAACTGACTCTTAATCTCGTCAATTAACTTGCATGCACTGCCTATAATAATGAGATTATGCACATATAAATATATTAAAGCAACATTTCCTTCTTCATATTTCTTAACATACAAGTCAGGATCATTTTTTCTTTTCACAAACCCATTCTGATAAAATAAGGTATCAATATTTACATACCATAATCTTTGTGCCTGTTTCAAACCATATAAGGATTTCCTTAACCTGCAGACTAGATGATCATGTCCCTGTGTGACAAACCCTTCATGTTGAACCAAATAAACATCTTCCTTTAAATCACCATTCAGAAAAGAAAATTTGACATCTAACTGATGTATTTTCCAATTATGTTTTGTAGCTAAGGCAATTAGTACTCTAATTTTATTCAATTTATCTACTAGTGCAAAAGTATCTTTGTAATCAATTCCCTCCTTTTGTGAATATCCTTTTGCAACTAATATTTCCTTATATTTATCAATGCTACCATCTGGTTTAAATTTAGATTTATACAACCATTTGCTTCCAATAGGGACTTTGTTTTTAGGAAGTTCAACTAATTCCCATGTTTGATTTTTCATAAGGTAGTCATATTCATCATTCATAGCATTTCTCCACTCTTCATGTTCTTTAGCTTGATCATAGTTTACAGGTTCTACAACATTCATTACATGAGACATCAATGCATAATCTTTATACCTTATAGGTGGTTGAGTTTGTTGTGATGACCTCCTTGGTCCTTCATTGATTTCATCTCATCTCCTACTCTGTGGTGTCTTCTCCACTTGATGTATCATGACTACTTGAAGTGTCCATACTGCTTTCATTCCATTCTCGAACTTGTACATGTTCATGTTTAACCATTGCATTTATTTTGACATGTTCATCATTATGCCAAGAATTTGCATAATTCATTGGATCAACTCTATCTGCATTCTCATGAAACACTACATCTCTACTTGCAAACAATTTATGTGAACTAGGATCAAACAATTTGTATGTTTTTTTATCAGTACAATACCCAATAAAAACACACTTGATTGAATTTGCATCAAGTTTTCTTCTCTCATCCTTTGGAATATGTGCAAAGGCAATGGATCCAAATAATCTTAAATGACTGACATTGGGTTTATAACCATGAAGAATCTCAAAAGGAGTTTGGAAATCTAATTTCTTAGTTGGACTTCGATTCTTTAAATAAACAACAGTATTAATGGCTTCTGCCCAAAAACCATTAGAAATGTTTTTACCTTGAAGCATATTGCGCGCACATTCCACCAGTGTTTTGTTCCTTCTCTCAACAACACTATTTTGCTTAGGAGTATGAGGTATCGTTAATTTTTGTTGGATCCCATGAAATTTACAATAACTTTTAAATTCACCTAATGTATATTTACCACCCTAATTAGATTTGAAAATTTTAATACATTTTCATGTATGTTTTTCAGTCATAGTTCTGAATTCTTTAAAGTACTCAAATACATCACTTTTTCTCCTTATGAAATAGACCCATGTATATCTAGATCTATCATAAAAAAAAATAAGAAAGTAGGAAGCACCACCAAGTGACCTAGTTTGCATAGGTCTGCATACGTCAGTATGAATTAATTCAAGTATATATGTTTGTCTTTCTTCTATATGTATGGGAAACTCCTCTCTATGTTGCTTACCAAGTGCACATGCTTCACATGGAAAATGATCATTCTTCATAACATGAATACCTTCTACCATTGTTTTTCTTTGCAACAACATCAAATCATTGTAATTTAGGTGTCCATACTTGTGGTTCCATAACTCTTTTGTTGACATTGTTGTGGATGTCAATGCAACATGACGGTTCATTGTCACATCCAAATTATACAATCCACCAACCCTAGTACCTGTGGAAACAATCTTGTAGTGATCCTGGATATCTTTTACAACACACTTCAACTTACCAAATTCCACTGTTATATTATTATCAGTGATAGTTGAAACATATATTAAATTCTTCTTAATACTAGGAACATACATCACATCATGAATCTGTCTCAATTATCCATTAGGTAAGTTCACACTTATTAGTCCATAGCCTTGGAATTCATGTGATATGTTATCTCCTAAGTAAATGTCTGTGCCATCAATTTTCTCATAATATACATCATACCATTCTTTATTACAGGTCATATGAGTTGATGCACCAGAATCTATGAACCATGCATTTTCATCATCAGTTTCAGCAGACAATGCAGCTTCATAAATAAACAACTTAAGATTTTTAAATCCATCATTGATCGAAGTGTCCTTATGCAAAAAAATTCCATTATGCCTTTTATATCTCTTATTTGACTCATGATTATTTCTTCTATAACAATATTTAGCAAGATGTCTAGGTTTGCCACAATATTCACATTCAATATTTCTCTTAACATAAGAATCAAGATGTGTCATACCTTTCTACTTTTCTTGAAATTGTCCTTTGTTCTTGCCCCATGGTTTACCTCAGTATGATCTTTTACCTCTTGCAATCAAATCCAAATCTAAGCCACTTGAGTCCAGATCATAATTCTCCATTCTCTCTTCCTCTTGAAGAAGGATACCAACCAATTCATCAAAAGTAGGGGACGTTTGTCTAGCTGAGAGTACTGAAATAAAGACTTTATAATCTTGCACTAAACCCTTCAAAGCGATTGTTACTAAATCACTATTGGAAACCTTTTCACCAATGTTACCCAACTTATCACTTAAATCTTTAATTCTAGATACACAATTACTTATGCTTTCATTGGCTTTCATTTTGATAGATAATAGCTTAGTTTTTAAGAATAAAATATGGTTTGCATTAGAGGTCTCGTACAAACCTTTGAGAATGTCCCACGTCTCTTTGGAATTTTTACAGTCTCTTATATGAGGAATTATGTTGTCCTTTACGGATATACGTAACATCACTTCCGCTTTCATTTCTCATCTATCCCAATCTGGAATCGAGGCAACAGTAGTGGGTTTGGGCTCATCTCCTTTGACAATCGTCCATAGACTATATGCCTCTAAAATGGTGGTCAACTTAAACTTCCAGTTTACATAATTTTCGCCATCAAGTTTAGTGGACTCATTTAAATAACAATCAATAAGAGGGTTTGCCATCTTCTACCACAAATAATTCAACAAATATCTGTCAATTTAAAGAAAAAAACAAAGCACTGGCTTATACCTTGCGGGCTCCTTCTCTCCTGCAGACAACACTTCGAGTTACAAGTGCAATGATATTCAATTCGCTGCAGATGTTGCCTTAAATTTCGTCTCAAAACACAACTAATACATTATTGTATTGTCTACTATAAGAGGTCCAAAGTTGGGACAAAGGTGACAAAACCACAATATATTGGTGCACATAGGTTTATATATATATATATATATATATATATATATATTAGTCACTGAAAAAACGTTGGCAGAAGCAGACCACAATACCATGTTGCAAGGAGACCACAAAACCCCTTAGAACATGGCAGAATGGTACCTGATACAAGTAAACTTATGACGACACCATTACTTTTACAAGAATTGCGCTGGAATCGATCGTCGAAAAGAAACATTTTGCGCAAATTTTATCTCATAAGATGCCCTTCTTAATTCGTGCGATACATATCTTGAAGGTAAAAAACATGGCAAAAGTAGCAGTAGCGTTAACACATATATTGCAGATAGCACTCATTCTCTGGCACTGTTACTGGAAACGGCGGTCACTCTTCCACCCACAGCTCCATGCACACCCTTTATGATGGCATCACAAATGTATTTGCAAGCTTCACAAATGATGGCGAAATGCAAATCTGTTCACTGGCAGTGATGACCCTATTCACCAGGAAGTGACCCTTAGCACTATAAAATTCCAACATTAGTGATCATAAATGAAAAATTGCTCCTCTATTCAACTCTGATACCATCTTAAATTTAGAACAGGAGGAACACACCAATGAGACAATGCTCACGAAACTTTATTTATTGAGAGAATTTGATTACATTTATAGTCAAATAGAGGATTAGATCACACTCCTATCATTGTGGATCTCAAACCACCCACAAATGGAATCTGTGTGCTTGTGAAACAAACCCAAAATAACATTCTAATTTTACAATGTATTCTAGAAGTTTCTACATTATTCTAACATAAAACTCATGCGGCATGTTAGGAACCAAATATCAATATAGCATAGAAAAACCTCAGAATAAGTACTCAACACCTTGAAAAAGAGATAAATTCATATAATAAGCCTCTTCGAGAGAGAAACCTCCTTATGCCCACATAAATGTTCAATTACATGATGATTCAAAATGAAAATGTCTCCTTGGTATATATAGGAGACTAGGAGGTATAATTACAACTAATGGACTAAAGTTGACATAAATAAAATAACATTACTAATATAATATGCCTCAATTGAGGGGTAATGAGCCACTATTTAGGGCTTAACATGCCCCTCCCCTTGAGACAAGTGTTGTCCGCAACGCTTGAGTAACTCTGGATGCTTCCGTATAAAAGACTCATCTTCCCAAGTGGAATCTTCAGCCGGTAGTTTCCTCCATTTAATGAGATACTCTGAAATGGATCTATTCCTCAGCTAGTGAATTCTTGTGGCAGTGATGACTTCAGGCTCCAATACGATTTTTCCTTCCTCGTCAAGTTCTGGCAATATAGTTTGAACTGGGATCTTGTCACCTATAATATTCTTTAAGCATGAAACATGGAAAACTGAGCGTACTCGTGAAGATGCAGGCAACTCCAATTTGTATGCCATAGTACTAATATTTTGCAACACCTTATAAGGGCCATAGTACTTTGGTGATAATTTATTATCCTTCTTGGCTTGCTT